>JBDJHY010157468.1:0-12701 GCA_039654485.1 Withania somnifera
CAAGAAACGATCTATAATTAAATAAATCAACCTAAGAATAAACTTGGTGAAGTTTGGGAAATTTTTTATGAAATTTGAAGAAATTGAAGTGGAAACTTACCAATAATTAAAGAAAAGTCAAAGAAATATGGTTTCCAATATTATTCAAGGTCACATACAAAAGTCCAAAAATTTAAAATGGAGGATTTTGAATTTTTAAAGTGTTTAGATAATGAAAATAGAGAGAAATTTGTGTTTCTAGGATTTTATACCTACCGGGCCTTACTCTACGGGATTGCTTGGTCTGGGCTCGTGATGGTATGAGTCTAATTTCTTGTACTTCACGATCGCATGAATCATATCATGATTGCAAAAAAAGGGATTTATGGAGCTACACGATCAAGTGACTTTACATATCTATAGGGATGCTCAGGAGGCCAGCTCCACGTGATAGCATAACAAGATATCATGATCACGATGAGTACACCTGGGCACACAAGATACCAGCAACTAACCTATTTCCCAAGTCTCACACGATGGTTCATAATAAGTTTGGAACTTGATGAATAAACACCAATATGAAAACAACATTCTTGACTCAACGACACAGGAAAAGTTCAATCCGAGATTATTTCGACTAAATATTGACTAAAGTCAACTCTTGACTTAGGTTTCCATAAATCCAATCGAGTACTCAAAATAACCCAGCTAGCTCAGGACTCGAGCAAATAGCTCAAAATACAACTCAATATTTTGGAGTTGATGGCACAATTGGACTTTTAATCCATGAATTTGATCATCAAAAAGTCAACTGAAGTCAAGCTTTTAAATTCCTACATAAAAACACACAGAATCAACTAAAATCATAACTAAAGCCTTAAGACACAAACCAAGAATTCGTCTAGACCAAAATCTACATTTTTGAGCTAATGCAACTATAAAATATAATTTCGAGTTTGTTTTCACAGAATGCCGACTAAACTCAATGATTTTAAAGCTCTAAAATAAATAAACTAACATAAAAAAGCAAATGAACAACCCGAAAATCGAATCACCAATTCCAATAAGTTATAAATAACTTAGGGTCACTACAGGATAACTCTAAGATGTACAAAAATGCAACCATGTAAAAATTAACTGTAAGGGTCATTAAAAAATTATGTAAAGGCGACTAGGTAGACATACATGTTCTACATGTTATAATATAGTCAAACCCTCTTTATAACAGTCACACATTATAATGGCATTTCATGATAGCAGCCTGATTTTCTTCGAAATTTATTTTCATGTTATATTTCTTTCTCTATAATGTCATTCTACTAATGTATATTATTATAAAGGTACACTCTTTGTAAAACTACCTCTCTATAATTTCATACTTAAATATAATGTAACATTAATATTTTATAAGAAAAGATATATTATGTACTGTATCAATAATATGAAAGAACTATTAGTTATGTCTCAAATTTTCCTTGTATATTTTAAGAAACTCATAATCCTTATTGATTTAGGAAACCCATTATCCTATTGGGAAAAGAAAATTAATATTGTCCTTGTAGGATAGAGAATATTTTTCTTAGAGATTGGAGATTATTAGAGATGTACAATTTTAGGGGTTGTTACTGGGAACAAAAGACATCCGATGAAGAAGATAAATAAGGTAGTGCTAATGAAATGCCTTAACCTTATGCTACTTGGGTGAGTTAGAAGAGTCAATTGTTACACTCTTAAATAGCCTTTTAGAAAAAGTGAGGGTATATCTTTTTGCTGAAGGTTTGGACAAAATATTCGTTAATTCAAGTGATATGTTATTACTAAGAGATTAGCATGTACAAAATATTCTACTATTAAAGAATGTTAAAACTTAAAGATCGATCAAATTTTTATGAAGAAATCACAGGAAAAAAATAAAACTTCTAGAAGAATTTCACAGAGGGAGAAGCTCATTTCATCTTAAACTTAGAAAGAAGAAAAAATCTATTTACAAATGAGCCCTGGTCATTTTTATAGAGGAACTAAAATACAATAAATAGAACCAAATAAAAAATAATACATTTCAAAAAAGTAGGCCAAACATAATTTGGAACAGAATTATGCCATGCTTCAGCCCACTCCTTTATGTGTTATATTAAAGCCAACATTCCTCTCAAGTTAGAGGGTGACAAAACACGCACTTTCCAAAATGAAACTGAGGTGTAGGCCCTGATGATACGGTTGGTATCGATATCAATCATGTTAAACATATACTTAAAGGTCTAGTAAAGAAGATCCAACCCATGATTGTCATTAATGCACCAAGTAGAGCTCTAACTTACATACATGAGCTCCAAATAAGGCAATCCTGAGTTTAGAAGATAGCTTGGGAAGTGGTTGAGAACCTTGGGGTCTTAATTGGAAGAGGTCCAAAATTGAGGGGTTAATTTGACAAATTAGTTCACATTTGGGATCAATTATAATAACTGAAACTTAGGCTAGTATAAATAGCTTACTTAGTTTTTTATGATTATGAACATTGAAGCATAGCTTCTTCTAGTAAATTGTTAGGGTTCTTCATAGTGATAATCAAGTACCACAATTCATGCATCGATCTGGGAGATATTACCATTTTCATAGGATCGAGTGACTAAGATGGGTGATATCCTTAATTGCTCATTCGGCTTCTTTTATTCAATCAATCAATTGGAGTCTTCCATTTGTAGATTCATATGGTTTTATTTATTGTTTCATTGGATTGGCATTCATCTTATTGATTTGGTTTGAATTCTGCATATGTTTTCGTTGTTTCTTTCTCCTTTCTAATTTGATATTAGATCTTCAATCTAGGATTATATCATTCGATATCAAAGTCTTTCACTAGAAGTCAAGCCCAAGAACTCTAAAAACATCAAGCAATGTTCAAGAACCAAGATGTCTTGGAATCCATTGAAGGACCTCGAAGAGTGCTTCATAATATTTAGAGGATTATGGATGACATAGAAAAAGTGGGATCTCCCTTAGATGAGGGATTAGCAATTGAGTTGGAATTATTCAAACCTCCATGAAGACTACTCGACAATAGCTTCTACGACTCGTCCCATGGATTTATCAAAGGAAATATATTATGTCCAAAGGCTTATTTTGGTTATGTTTTAAATGCTAGTTTATTGGCTAAGTATGTTATCAAGTACAGACTACAAATATGGTACTTAGCATTTTTATTTACTCTGTTTTTGGATGATTATGAATAATAAACCATATCTTTTTCTTAATAAATTGTTAGGGTTCTTCGTAGTGATAATCAAGTAGTGTAATTTGTGCATCAGTATGGGTGATATCATCGTTTGCATTGGATCGATTGGTTAAGGTGGGTGACATCCTTAATTTTTTATTTAGATTTTTTTGTTTGATCAATCAATTAGAGTTTTCTATTTATGAATTCATATCGTTTTCTCATTGTTTGATAGATTGGAGATTATTTTATCGATTTAGTTTGAATTTCGTATATGTTTTCTTTGTCTCTTTCTCACTCCTGATTCAATCTTAGATCTCGAACTAGGATCATATAATTTGGTATCAGAGCGAGGTTTTATAATTTGCCCTGTCAAATTACAATACTGGGATCATAAATTTAAAATTCCAAAAATAATTGAAAATTCCAAAATCAATCTTATATTCAGTGGATTCTAGTATTTGTTCTTTGATTTTTAATATGAGAATCAGTCTCTTAGTACTTTTAGTCATAGATCTCAAATTTGAGTCAATTCCAGATTAGTTGCCATTTTTCACAATTATTGAAGGTTGAAGAACAAGTGGTCCTGGAAATTGTGATTAATTGGAGTTAAAGTTAAGTCTTTATAGTTGATAATTGTTCATTAAAGTTACAAGGACCTTGAATCTCAATTTTCATACAAATCATAGTTGATTCAATTAAGTTGTGAATTTGGGTTGTTCAAGTTCTTCATATTCCTGTTTCCATATTTCAAGCTCAATTTATGACTAGTGTGTTAAATTTTTGGCTTCAAAGTATTGGGGAGGTATTCTTATATAGTTGAGGAGTCAAAGGTTCAAATTTAGTGAAGATTGGTATTATTTTGAGAGAGATTCAAGTTTTCAGTCACCATTGTTCTTGGTATTCTTCAAAACTTGAATAAATTTGGAATTGGGTTTGCAATTTGGTTGAGATTTGAGTGTGAAATCTACTGGGGTTGGTTCACTATATCAAAATAAACTTGTATTTAAATATTGGTGTCAATCGAATTTCATTTAATTTTGAATTTTTCAAGTGTCCTTCAATTGGTTCTTGGTGAAGAAGAAGGAAAATTGTATATTTGATCTAAAAATAAACCACGTCAAAGTTGGTGAAAAGTGTTTAAGAGTTGATTTTTGGTTAATTTAAGGGGAAAAGGGTCAGTATTGAATTGTAAAGGAAGACCAAGTCTTGAAGAGATCACTTAGGCATTCTGTTCTATTTTGGACGACTTGCCAAGGCTATCCTTGGATGAGCCACCCACCATGACCCCTCAATTAGTCCCTCAAGTCAAGTGGGGAAATGAGCTTTTTGTTGGACAACTAACCAAGAAAATAGGTTGTACGAGCCATCCTCCATCTTTTAAGACAAGTTATCCAAGAAAGGAGTTGAGGCAGTAAGCTTTCAAGTGGACCACAATGCCAAGCCAAAGCAAGACGAGTTGTTGACATCCAATACCATAATTGGTCCACGTTAAATAGTAAAGAACTTTCTGGATGAATCAAGACCTAGCTTCAACGGTGAGCCATCCCAAGTTGGATGAGCTATCCCCAAACACCAAAGTTGAGAAAATATTTTCAATGTTTATAATAGGGTTACAACCTTGGATTCAAGTTTCTTCAACTAATTCTCATCTCATCTCGATGAGAAAATGATTAGTATTCATTCAAAACTAACTAATACTAGTTAAATTTGAATTCACTTTATTTCGAGCTTACTTTCTTTTGAGCATTTCTCTTTTTATATTGTAGTACTTTCTTGAATCAAGTATAGTCTTTCTTTGCCCGTTGAATTGGTCTACAAATATCCACTCTTCCATAAAAGACATAAGACGATTGATTTGATCGGGCAAGGTAAGCTTTATTAGCAATTTCAGAGAAGCTCTGGGGGTGAGTGCACATAGACAAAGAGTGAAGAAAGAGCCTTTATTACAAACCATTTCCTAAGTTTCGCAAGTAATTATATCACTCCAAGACGGGGAAACCTCAAACTCTCTTGCTAACTCCTTCACAGAGATTGTAAGATAACTTTCAATTATAAATTTTAAGTTAGGAGGTATAGACGAAAGGTTGAGCCAGGTAGAAAATGGTAGCAAGGAAGGAACACCTCAAGAACTGGTAAAGGATAAATGAAATGGAAGTCTGGAACCATCGACAACTATTTCACTAGGTCAATTTCAAAAGATGACTCGTCCAACTTTAACTTGTAGGCAAATCTTCCTAGAACAACACACACTTCTCCACCATAATACCCCAAGCCATCCTCATCCCGTAACTCCATATCGAATTCCTCACATATTTCATCCATTATAAGAAAACCAGGCTTTTGTGAACAACCAAAACCTAGACCAAGTCCCTCAACGAAATGCATCCATGGTATTTTTACATGGATCAATATTATCACCTCCCCGAAATCATCCATAAAATCTTGACAAAGTTATAAATACCAAAACCCATTATATTATGAATTAGAACAATGAAGTGGACCTCGATGAGGTGTGGGATCAAAGAGGTAGGGAAGGCTACAGAGAGCCAAGGGATGGAAGAAGATCACAAGGCTTTAGTGGGGAGCAAGGATATAGGAATTGAGGAGTAATCAATAGGATTTTAGAAGTGATGGGCAATGGGAAAATAAGGAATATAGGACTTAGGAGGATAGAAGATATAGGTTTAGAAATTGGGTTGAGCATGATCAAGGTTTGAGCCCTATTAAGATGATGCTCCTAAAGTTCAAGCGGAGTAGTGACCTGGAGGAGTTCCTAGAATGGAAGCTCCAAAGTGAGAGTATTCCTCACAAACAATGTTTCCTAAGAATTAAAGGAAACACATTCTATCACTCAATTCGAGGGATATACATCCACTAGGTGAGAATTGAAGAAGAGAGAGAGGAAGAAACATAATGTGTTTGAATTACCCAATTGGAAAGAACTTATAAACATAATGGAGTATTGGTATTTTCTATCAAATTATTATGAAATGATCCTCAAGAGAGTATACTTTCTTCATCAGGGTACTAAAAAAGTGGAAGAGTATTATGATGAGTTCAAGAATTTGAGGATGAAGTCATAACTTGGGTAGCAAGCACAATGCACAGTGATTTGGTTTATTATTCATTTGAGGCATGCGGTTTCAAGGCATATGAATATTAAACTTTATTATTATTATCTAGAAGTGGTTTTTCATGATGCCTCAAAGATCTAGGAAGATTTTATGGAAGAGAAGTCATACAAATCAAGGATTTCTTCAACATCCTTATAGAGCAAGAATATTGACAAAGGTGATAGATTCAAGAAAATACAACCTTGGGAGTCTAATGGAAGTGGTCAAGATACTCAAGGAAAGAAGGAATAAAAATATAAGGTTAATGAAGCGGTGAAAGGAGATAAAAATTTTAAACCAAACTATCTCTCTCCTTCTACTATCGAATGCTTGCTACATGTATTCGAGTCCTGGGTGGCACGATTTCGATGTCCAAAAAGGGGGACACATTGCAAGTAAGTGAGTGTCCCAATAGGAGGAATATAGTGTTCTGTAGGGATGGATAAAAACTAAGGAGGATAAAAAATATGATAAAAGGGGTGAGGACGAGGAAGAACAAGGTGAAGAAGAAGAAGTGAGTTTAGAAAATAAGGAAAAACAACTTGATGAAAGGGTAAACTTTGTATGCACGTTGAAGTAGGTGGATTCATTCAAGGTGAAGTTGATAATCAATTGAATGTAAATATTGACTTATCTTGAGTAGCGAGTTGGATTATGGGTGCCCTTTCCAAAGAATATCTAGATTGAAGAGAGAATTTGTTCCATGATCGATACAAGATCATGGACATGGTATGTGCTTTTATCATCAATAGTGTGAGTTACACTAATATGGTTAGTGATTCCTTGGTGGATAGGATTCAACATAGTTCAAAGAAACACACCAGACCCTATAAACTCCAATGGATCAATGAAATGGGGAAATTAAAATCCTTAAGCAAGTTATGGTCAAGTTTAATATTGACAAGTACAATGATTAAATTTTATGCAATATTGTTTCTATGTTTCCTTTCCATATTATTTTTGGTAGACCATGGCAATTTAATAGGTGTGTCACTCATCAATGGAAGGAAAACAAGTACTCATTTGTGATTAATGACCGAAATCATGTACTTGCAACCTTGAATCCCTATCAAGTAAATGAGGATTATTGAATCATGAAGGAACTTAGAGAAAAAAGAAAGATAGAATAAAGGGAGGATGGATCCAAGGGTTCTACAAGTTCACAAGAAAAAAAGAATGACTTGGCTAAGTTGAAGAGGAAGAGGTGTATGTAGTCAAGCTAAGAAATTGTCTCAAGGGTATGGATGAGGACTGTTCTCTTGTATGCCTTGTCGGCACCAATTATTTATTGCATAATAACAAAGATCCAAGAACTTTCCCTAGTGTTATTTTTTCTCTTTTGCAGGACTATGAAGCATTATTTCGATGGAAATACCTAAAGGGTTTCCTCCTTTGAGGGGTAGTGAACATCAAACTGATTTTTTTCAGGGATCTTAAATTCAAAACCAATTGTCTTATAGGAGAAATCCGGAAGAAAACAAAGAGTTATAAAGGTAAGTATAGTAGCTTCTTGAAAAAGGGCTTGTGAAGGAAAGCCTAAGTCCATGTACCAAGACTGTTATCCTTTTCCCAAGAAGGATGGCACTTAGAGGTTGTGTGTGGATTATAGAGCCTTTACCAAAATTATGGTGAATAATATACATTATATCCCTAGGCTAGATGATATATTGGATGAGCTTTGTGGATCATGTGTTTTCTCCAAAACGACTTGCGGAGTGGCTACCATCAAATAAGGATGAAACTAGGAGACAAAAACAAAGTGACTTTCAAAATAAAGTATGGGTTATATGAATAGATGGTTATGCCTTTTGGGTAAACTAATGCTCCTTGCACCTTTATGATATTGATGAACCACGTCTTGAAGCCATTAATCAACATATGTGTCGTTATTTATTTTGATAATATATTAGTCTATGGGAAGTCCATGGAGGAGAATGTGATTAATTTGAAATAGTCGTTGATATCTTGATGAGAGAAATCCTCTATGGCAATCTCAAGAATTTATGCTTTGGAGTGGATAAGATTGTTTTCCTCTAATTTATGGTGAGTTTTCAAGGAGTTGAAGTCAATGAGGAAAAATTTTAAGCCATCAAATCATGGCCAAACCTCTTAAATGCATTCAAAGTTTGGCATTTCCATGGGTTGGCTAGATTCTATCAAAGGTATGTGAAGAACCTTAGCTCCATAGTATCTCTCTTGACTGGTCTTATCAATAAAGAAGTCCTTTTTATTTAGGAAAAAACCAAGAAGAGATCTTTCAATATTAAAAGGTCGTGTTGAATTCATATCCATTACTCTTACTTCATAGTTTGAAAGTACATTTGAAATTGAGTGCCATACATCTAGGGTGGGTATTGGATGAGTACTAATGCAAGAATATAATCCATTGACTTACCATAGTGAGAAGATGAAAGGGGTCCACATTGTATTATTCCACTTATGACAAAGGGTTGTATGCACTACTGAGGGTGTTAGTACATTGGCAACAATATTATGGCATAAGGAATTCATGATAAGGATAAATTATGAGTCCTTAAAGCATTTGAAAGGGAAATCGAATCTTAACAAGAGGCATGGTAAGTGGGAAGAGTTCGTTGAGACCTTCCATATGTCATCAACTAAAAGTACAGAAAGAAAAATATGGTTTTTTATACCTTGTCTAAAAGGTTCTTATTAGTGTATGTCATGAATTTGCATATGTGGCATTTTGAAAGCTTGAAGGAGTCCTATGATATGGACCCCGATTTCAAAGATGTTATTAAGGAATTCAAACAAGGTCGAGGAGTATATAGATTTCAAATGGTTGATGGGTTCTTATTTAAAGATAGGAGTATGTGTGTTCCGATGAGTTCATGGAGGGAACTTCTTTCCACAAAAGTTCATTGTGGTGGTATGATGGGCTACTTTGGAAGGAACACAACACTTGATATCCTTTAGGAATAATTTTATTGGCCTAATATAAAGCATGATGTCAAGAGTCTTTGTGACCAATGCCTTAAATGCAAGCAACACAAATCCAAGGTTTGGCCTCAAGGTTTGTATACCCCTCTTCCTATCCCTAATAGTCCATGGTTTGACATTTTTGTGGATTTTTTGTTGGGGCTTCCTAGGACTAGGAGGGGCATAATAATATATTTATGGGGTTGGATAGGTTTTCTAAACTGGCTTACTTTAGCTATGGCATGAAAGTGATGATACATCCCATGTTTCTTTTTTGTTTGTTCATAATGTGCTTGGATTGCAGAGGGTCCCTATATCTATTATTAGTGATCTGGATTCCAAGTTTATCAACTATTTTTTGAAAATTCTTTGGGGTTTTCTTGGTACCAAGCTTTTGTTTTCTCCTTCTTGTCACCCTCAAATAGATGGACAAACCGAAATAGTAAATATAACTCTTAGTAGTATGCTTTGATGTGTTGTGAAAAATACCCTAACTTCTTAGGAGGACCAGTTGCCTTTGATTGAGTTTTCTTATAATCGGTCTTTGATACACATCAGTTGGTGACACTATATGAGGTTTGCTATGGTTTTAACCCATTGATTATTTTAACCTTAACCCCTTTTTCTAGTTATGTTGTTGTGATTCTTGATACCAAACACAACGCAAGTGAAATAGTGAATATCCATACCCAAGGAAATGGAAGTAATGGAGAAGAGTACCTACAAGGTAGCTCTAAGGTAAAACCAAGGAAGAAAGAATGTGACCTTTCAACCGGATGATTGGGTTTGGGTTTACTTCAGGAAGGAGATGTTTCCAAACGTGTGAAAATGGAAATTGAGTCTAAGAGGTGATGGACCTTTCAAGGTCCTTGAGAAGATCTATGACAATGCCTACAAGATTGAATTGGCCAGTGAGTACAATGTTCATGATGTTCTCAATATTAGTGACTTATCTCTGTGTGTTGTAGGTGATACCTTAGATTTAAGGACAAATCCTTTCTAAAAAGGGGAGGATGATAATGCCTGCAAGACCATCATTTCTTCAAAGCCTTTCACTAAGATTCAAAACCTAAGAACTCCAAAATTTTCAAGCAATGCTCAATTACAAAGATATCTTTGAAGCGATTGAAGGACCCTGAGGAGTGGTTTATAATATTTGAAGGATCATAAAAGATATAGAAGTGGTATCTCAACCTTAGATGAGGGCTTTCTAAAGGAGTTGGACTTCTTCAAACCTCCATGAGGGTGGATCGTTCTAATAGAGTCGTCTAAGGCAATACATTCTGTCAAAAGGCTCATTTTGGTTATAATTAAATGTCTAGCTTGTTGGATTAGTATGGAATAAGGCATAGACTATAAATAGGGTACTTAGCATTTTCATTTACTCAGCTTTGGATGATTATGAACATTAAACCATAAATTCTCTTTGTAGATTGTTAGGGTTCTTCATAATGATAATCAAGTAGTGCAATTCGAGCATCAAGTGGGTGATATCACCATATGCATAAGATCGAGTGATTAAGGTGAGTGATATCCTTAATTTCTAATTTAGCTTTTTTGTTCAAGCATCAATTAGAGTCTTTTATTTGTGGATTCATATGGTTTTCGTCATTGTTTGATTGGATTGGAGTTCATTTCATGGATTTGGTTTGAATTCTACATATGTTTTCTTTGTTTATTTCTCCTTCCCAATTTGATATTAGATCCCTAATCTAGGATTGCATCACCCAGATAAACTCTTGGTGAAGATATCCACCAACTTATTAGAACTGGGAGAATGACGTAAACTGATAAAATCATCATTGAGCTTGGTACGGACAAAGTGACAATCTAATTAGATGTGTTTAGTCTGTTCATAGAAAATGTGATTCTTTGCAATATGGAGAGTAAATTGGCTGTCTCAGAAGAAAGAAATAGTAAGCATAAGAAAGACACCAAAATCAGAAAGCAACCATACAAGCCAAGTGATTTCACCACAGCCTCACTCATGGATCTATATTCAGAATTAGCAGAAGAGAGGGATACAACATGCTGATTTTTAGCCTTCCAACTAATCAAACACCCAACAAACAGAATACAGAAGCTAATAATAGATTCCTACTATCATGGCATGAAGCCCAATCACTACCATAGAAACCCCTAATAGACATGTCATGGGAGTTTATGAAAAAAAATAAGATAATGAGTGCCTTTCAGGTACCGAAGGAGAAAAATGGAAGCCTTCATGTGAGGGGCACAAGGTTTATGCATGAATTAACTAAGATATTGGACAACAAAAGACAAGTCAGGTCTAGTATGTGTCAAAAGATTTATCTTACCAATTAGGCTTTTATACATATCAGGTTGGGGCAGAGTTGTGCCAACACTAGCTTGTAACTTATCATGTAATTCAAGAGGGCATGTAATAGGGGAACAAGTATCACAATGAAACTCTAATAATAAATCGTGAACAAACTTTTTTTGATGAAGTAGAAGACCATCAGAACTACATTGCACCTCTATGCCAAGAAAATAGTAAAGCATGCCTAAATCTATAATTTTGAACTAATCATGAAGAAACACTTTGAGAGCACAGATCTCTACCAAATCAGCCCTAGTGAGGACTATATCATCAACATACACAACTAAGATCACAAGGGAACCATAAGAACCTTTGGTAAATATGGGGAAATCATTCAAAGAATGTTGATAATTTATTGACTATAAAGCATGGGAAAGCTTAACATACAATTGTCTGGAAGCTTGTCTAATACCATAAGAGATTTTTAAAGCTTAGAAGCTGAAGGGAAAGAAAAGAAAATGTGACAGATATCCCAAGTGGTATTTTTCATATAGAACTCTTCATCTAAATAATCATGAAGAAAAACATTATTCACATCAAGTTAAAACAAAGACCAATGTTTCTAAAAAACCACAATATGCTTTTTCACATCAAGTTGAAAGAGAGAGCAATGTTTCTTAGCAGCCAAAGCTATAAGGAATTTTATGATAGACATTTTAAAAATAGGTGAAAATGTTTCTATAAAATTGATACCCCTCATTCTATGTGTTTCCCTTAAGAATTAGTACAGCTTTGTACCTTTCTAAGGACCCATCAACCTTACAGTTCACCTTATAAACCATTTTTAGTTTATGGATGTTATACCAGGAGGCAACTCAATAATACAACAAGTATGGTTGGCCTGTAAGGCCTTAAATTCTTTACTCACAACATCTTGCCATTGAGGGAGAGCAGCTGCGTGGGAGTAAGTGTAAGGCTCAAAAATAGGTTGTTAACCAATTATAGCTGAACAAGAGATAATAGAACTGGATAAAGAGAGAAAAAATAATTACATATAAAATCCTGAAGGTAAACAGGAGGATGTGAAGTTGTCGATAACTTCCTAGAATGGGGAAACCTAGGAGGAGGATCAGGAGGCACAACGATAGGTGCTACAGGTACAGCAGGAGAAAAA
>JBDJHY010157479.1:0-12701 GCA_039654485.1 Withania somnifera
GTCCGGGTCTTGGCCTCAGTGCATAGGGGCCACAGACCTTGGGAACTATTCAAGTTTTTATGCCGATCCTAGCCTCTGGTTATTTTCCATTTTCGTTATTATCAACATTGTTATTGCTATATTGTGTTAATGAACCCGTATATTATTGTTTGGACTAAGTTTGGCACTGATAGGGCACATACCCTACATTTGATTAGAGGCACGGTCCTCTGGGAATCGAACCCTGAGTTTGGAATTAATAGGGAATAGACCTTATATTTGATTAGAGGCGTGGTCCTCCGAGGCGTGGACCCTGAGTTTGGCAATGATAGGAGCAGACCCTATATTTGATTAGAGGCACGGTCCTCCAAGGCATGGACCCGAGTTTTGCAGTATTTGGGCAAGGGCCCTGAGATTGGCACTTATTGAGAGGATGGTGTTGGCACTACATGATACTTCTCTAATTTACTTTCCTACACCCCCATGTATGTCCTTCATATTTTTTGTCCTTACCGAGCTTAAGAGGGAAGTCACAATGTGTTTTGTTTTGTTGTTTGTGCTTACCAGTTGTATGGGATGTCAGGTAGGTTTTGTGTGTTTACTTCTTTTCCTTATTTAGTTGTATCCTACCATCTGATTCTTTATTCGTAGTGCATACATATATATCCTTATGGTTAATTGGGTCTTGGCTTAGTTGGAGCACAGGTACATTTCCTTAATTCGATTTTGGGCTTTCTGGAAATGGTCACTCCGAATCGTTTTCCCATGATTTTGTTCCTTTAGATCTGTACTTACACTTTTGGTATCTTATCTTTCTGCATATGTATTAGTTTTACCTCTCTCCTACTATAACTGACCTTTTTATTTGTTCGCCTTTATTACTTGTAGTTTATTTTAGCCCAATCGTCCTATAATGCCTACTGGGTACTTGATTTGGTACTCATGCTGTACTTCTGCACCATTTTCGTGGTGGGGATACTGGCAGGTGTTATCAGAGACACCATGATCATACGGAGTAGATAAAACTGGTTGTGAAGATTTTGGTGAGCTTTGTCATTCGAGCCAACCGTGGTTTCCTTGATATCAGCTTGCTTTATTCTGTCTATGACAAGCCCTATGTTGTATTACTTTTGTAGGAGTTGCTTTGTATTTCTATCTTTTAGATACTCTATATAGTAGCTCCATATGCAATCGACACTGGGTTTTGGAATTTGGGTTGTGTGTGTATTTCTTCTGTTTTCATTCTTTTATGTTTTTGCTTATGTTTTTCCGCTTTGTTGGATGATTCGAGTGTTTATAGTCCATTGTGCGTATCTCCAGGTTGTAGGGTTAGGCATTTCTACAAGAGGGTTGTAGACGTCATCATGATCAAAATTTTGGGTCTGACATAGCCGGATCTTAAATTAAACTTTGAGAGCACTATAGCACCCTATAAATGGTAAAATAAGTCATTAATTCGTGGAAAGGGATACTTATTCTTAACAGTAAACATGTTCAGCTACCTATAATCATAAGTTTTTTAAATAAGATTTTGACTAAAGTCGATAAAGCCAAAATGATTTAAGGAATGCTTAAGGCTAACCGACCCTTCAAAATCATGTCGATCAACCAGAGAAGCATACCAATAACCCTACCAACACAAATTTGATATTTTGTATCTAATAGAAGTCTCAAAATCCCATCTTAATTCCCCAATCTACGAAAGTTGACTAAAGTTCAAACTTTTACTCCAACGGAATTGAATATCGGAAAACCATGTCAAAATATAATTGAAAACCCAAAACCTGAACCAAGAGTCCTAATAGACCCATTTTTTATTTTGGAGCTAACGAAATTATCAAAATTTAATTTTGAGCATCTTTTCTATGAAATCACTCTCGAGTTCCACTATTCTGAAGTTAGATCTCAAAATAGGGAAACTAAGAAAAACTACCATAGAACCACAAGGGAACTGACCTGCCATTCCCAAAAAGTCATAAATGAATTGAGGCATCTATAAGAAAGATCTAAACATAGAAAATTCATAAATACACAATAATAGTCCTTAACGGTCATTATAGAACAACCATATTTTACATATTTAAGCTTAATTTTAAGAATGAATTCACATATATTCTTATATTTTGTGCAATAATATGATGGTAAGAAAATATACACGATTAGATGTGTTACCTGGAAAATAACTCCTTAATACAAGTGCTCAATTCACAAGTTTTTCATGTGAAGACCCTCAAATATATCCAAAAAATTTTGGGAGATCAATGAAACATTGAATGATGTCTCAGAAGATTATGTCTGACTAAGTATATTCCTTTTTCCTCTCATTTGGAAAGAGAAGAGGTGGTTGAGAGCAGATCCTCCTAAATTCATCACAAATTAGGATGATCAAGCTCAAAAAATCTTAACTCTCTTATTCCAATATAGGAAGACTATAAATCTTAGGTGAAAGATCTTGAGTATTAAGTAGAAAGAGGAAAAAACGCTATATAAAGTATGCGAGACATTCAATGCGTTCCTCAGAGACTGTTGGCACCATCATTAGACTAAAGAGGTTCTGGCACATACATTTATTGAGAATACAAAGCCATACTAAGGATCTTATTAGACTTTTTTGCGAGTGGTTAGTCATTCAATTTGACATATGATGAGTTCTTTATTCTCCTTAACAAGTTTTCATAGATTAATCCAGAATGACACTGGGATAGCAGTACAATTATGAAGAATACCACAAGTGCGTTTGAAGTGGATAGTTACATAACCTTATTAGCTTAATTCTTCACTATCAAGAATATTCTAAACACACAAATAAGAACCTTTGCATTAATTCATGGTCAATAACAAGTTAGTGCAGTTCAACAGACTCAGATATTTTACAAAGTATGTAGAAAAAATCACTTATCAAAGGTACGTGCAGTCAACCTAGAGTCAGTATATTTTATGGGTAATGGACGCAGAGAAAGAGGTTATCAGGACTTTGTTAAGTCCTACAATCCTAACTAGAATAATCATCTTAAATTCTCATTGTGTGGAAATCATAATTAGAAGTATAACCAGAACTAGTAAATAAAACAGGGTCAATAACAATAGTAACCACAGAGTAATCAAGAACATGCCTAATTGAATAATATAGAAGGGATGTTGAAATTGATCATGGATGATCAGTTAAATATGGTTATTGATATGAAAGATGAATAGCTATGTATGGAGAACATTTGGAAGGAGATAGATGGAGCTTAGATTAGAAGGCCCCAATGGGTTTTTCCAAGTGAAACATATCTTGACCCCAAGAAGGTACTAACAGTAACAACTCATAGTTGCAAGGACTGGGCAGAATGTATCCGTGATATGCGGTGAAGAAGGATAAGGTTAGTTTGGAAATTCAAGAGTATCCAAAAAGTGATGCTAAATCTAAATGCATAGAATTTAATGGAAATACACCAACCATTCAAAGGGTTATGAAGCAAAAGGTTGATGAGACTTGTAAGAATTCTTTGAGATTATCAAACCAGTATCAGTAAACATTCCATGGGCTAATGTATTGCAAGAGGTTACTGACTACACTAAGTACCTAGTAGAAATGGCGATGAATAAGAGGTAGCTGATACACCTCAATATGTTAGCACTCCTTGAGGAATGTAGCCTAAAAATTAATAGTGAAATCTCTTAAAAGTTAGGAGAACCTGGTAGATTTTTCATTCCCTTTCTAATTGAAGTCTGTAAAGTGGATTAAGATTTAGGTATTTATTTGATTACCGCCTCAATCTAAATACATTAGGCTCGGTGAGCCAGGGCTAACCACAACAGGCCTACAGCCTGCAGATGGGTCAATGATTTATCTTGAATGGATCATAGAGGATGTGATGGTGAAAGTAGGAAATTTATCATGCAAACAAATGCTATTATTTTAGATTATGAGGCTAATAAAAATGTTTGTTCATCCTTCGTATGGTATTTCTTTCCACATATAATTCAGATATCCATGTTAAGTATGGCAAGATATCTATGATGGTGGATGACATATAATTCATGTTTAATATGGTCAAGGCAATTGAGTTACCTTCCCATTATGAGAAGACAAACTTCATTACCATGATATTTCCTCATTCAACTAGTGCCAAAATAAATTACTCTCATCTCCTAAAGACTCATCAGAGGAGGTAACCTTGGTTGCAATGGATGGACATAGAGCTATACCATAAGAGATACTTGAGAAATAAATAGAGAATGATATAAAACAATATCTCTTTCAAAATCCATGGGAGTGTGACTCTATTTTCACTTAAGGTCTGTGCACAACACTTAAATACAACAATAGGGATTATAGTCTAAAGATGCATATGTTGTTCCACTCTCTTATCGTAGAAGCATAAAACTGGTACAAGACCATTTTGCCAAAAAGATTAACCCATGGACATGTTTGGTATTTACTTTCATCTATGAGTTGATTCTAATTGCAAGAAAAATAAAGTGGTGAATGTCATGATAAATGTTTTTCAAAAAGAAAAGGAGTTTATATCATATTCTTGGGTTACATTCATCATATTAATAGTATATCTAGAACATAAGCTAGATAAATACTGGCGCTGGAATCTTTCTACAGAGGTTTGGACCAACTCATCCGGTCTATAGTTATATGATAATAGGTAAGTGGTCGGAAAAGGCCACAACCATTACAACTATGATATTATTGTAGAATATGGTCATACCTAGACCCATACAGAGTTATAGATTCACGATATTAATGGTAGAGGTTAAAAAAGGACTCCAGGAAGATTATCTAGAAAGACTTTTGGAAACTCATTGACAATCAAACCTACTGGAGGGATAGGACTTTAGCTCTAAAATCTCTAACCCGGGCTAAGTAATCAATGTAACCCTTAGAAACCAACCTTCTGGACATCAGGTATGAAATGAATTTTTGCTTTAGAATAATGTAGTATCTTTCCATAGTAGGAATGGTTCATCTAGAAACTAAACATTTCTAACTCTAGTTCTATAATAAACTGAGGGATAACAAGAATAGAACCAATCTAAGCCTAGAATAACTTCAAAATTGACCAAGTCTAACTTGAATAGAAGGGTACTGGGATTGGATTTTTAAAAGTATATCATAAGCTAAAATCTAAAAGTCCTAATTTGGGAATACCCAAATTTTGACTTTTAGTTCAGTTTCGTACTTTATGGCCCGAAGAAAGTGCTTAAAAGCATTTTTCGTCTTTTCCAAACACTACAAAAAGTAATAAAAGATATTAAAACCCGAAATAACTTAAAATATGTCAATCAAAAAACCTTCAAGTTCAACTATTGATGACGTCCTAATATTCTTCCAAAACCAACTAAACATACAAACAGTTATCGCCAAATATAGTTACCCAAATTTAAGGAGTCGGGGTCGATTTACATAGGGAATAGAGAAGGAATTTATCCACTTAGTGTGGAGCTTCAAACCTTGATTCCATTCTTATAAATAAAAGGATGAAACAAATTATGTGGGTTCATGAAAGTAAAACTATCTCGTATTTCAGAATCAGGTAGCATAAACAAGCAATTAAAACTTGATTTAATCAATAGAAGAATCGACTAAGAATGTATCAAAATAGGGTGAACCTCATGAATGAATTTGCAAAGCATTCCAATGGATAGAATTGTTTTAAACTTGATTTGAAATTTCTCAACCAAAAATTCAATTTCACCTTGGGTTCTTTCAAACCTAAGTTTTTTCAATTATAAACAACCAATTTAAACTCTCAAGTGATATACCATCTCTAGCTACAATCATTTAATAGGTATGAACCTAAGGTCTTGTTAATGGACCCATGCCCAATCATCATCTTATTTCTCAAGAAATATATCAAATGAAGGAGTAAATCAATGTTTACAACCATTACTTATTTCAATCAATACTTGAAGGAATCATTAAACTTATTTAAATTTTTAGTTCTACAAGAAAATCTTCAAGACACAATTATAAAGTCACACCCATTATCCCATACCCCTAGCTAAAAGGTTTAGTTGGCCATAATTAGAGGAAGAATAATAATATCAAAAGTGCCAACTCCAAAAGCAACTATGGATTCAATCCACAAATCTGAAATTTTAGTTTAAAAGCTTCAAAGTACAATTTGATAGTAGAAAATTGTACCAAAGAAGGGAAGTAGAAGTATCTATTTCAAGTACTATACAAAAAGATTCGAAAGTTATGTATAAAATCCTAAAAAACTCTACTTAGCGATCAAAAATCAGCTTACTAAATATGACAAAAATATCCCTGAAAGTACAATTTGATGGTAGAAAATTGTACCAAAGAAGGGAAGTAGAAGTATCTATCTCAAGTACTATACAAAAAGATTCTAAAGATATGTATAAAATCCTTAAAAACTCTACTTAGAGATCTAAAAAACGGCTCACAAAATATGACAAAAATACCCCTAATCTTGGTTCTGCGGGTGACATGCCATTGAAGATGGGATATGCAGTACACATATTGCTTTAGAATAAGAAATTGTTTCTAGTTCTAAGGTTTAGGTATGCGAATATGTGGCCCCATATGTAATTTCGTGGTATCCATATGTCAATATAGATTTATTCTCCAACTTAAGTTCTTGTTCAATTCTGCACCCAGGATATTTAGTTTCTGCAATGGCACTTTGCCCTCTATGGTGCGCATATGTGCATTTTAGGTCATTTTTTAATTTTATATCTCCTGTTTTCTTAGGGTTAATTTTCATAATCTTTCAGGCCCCATTCGCCTTCATTTTCCTACTATGCACCTCAGATCTTACATGCCTATTAAAGTAAGGAACTTATCATAAAAATTACTTTAAAATCATACAAGACAAAGAAATATTTAGCTCTTGAAAGAATAATAAGTTGGTAAAATACCATCTTAGCAAACCCCTCAAAACTTATGCTATTACTTTTCCTCAAGAAATTAAAAGCATGCAACCAACCAAGGTACTTATTCAACAATTCGAAAACTTTACTAATCTATCTATTGACTAAAAAATAATCAATTGTATGAATTAATGACACCGATATCATTAATGGAACATGAACAATGTACATTATTTTCATTAAAAAAGGACAAGTCAAGGAAATAGAAATAAACCACTCAAGTCTTGACAATAAAAGTTCAACAATTGCTTATTTTCAGCACACTATTTTTCTTACTGATTCTTTCTAATTAAAAACAAAACTTACCACTTTATTCAAACTTTGAAGTTCCCTCAGAAACATGAAATTATCCCACCCTAAAATTCTGAAATAATAAACTCATGGGATGCAAAAATAGAATGAATTTACTCTCACACTCACATGGATATTCACATGCACACAAGTAGAGACATAAGCTTTCCCTTCATGTAGTTCACCACTAACGTAGATGCACAAAGCTCAAAATCAACTAAGACTTGCTGGTGAAATTGTAGGATCGTGTCAAGGTATGAGTTGAATTGGATATAAGTGACTTAAGAACTTCAAAAACTTTTCATCCTTTTTCAAATTTGTTTATTTCTAAGATCCTTAAAAATCAATTCCAAGATCCTTGAAAATCAAAAAAACAATTTATGTGCTAATGTTTCAAAACTTTTAATGGTATTAATCAAACCAATTTGACTAAAAAAACTACAAAATGGGGAATTTTTCCTATAAATAGTCATCATCCAATCTATCATAAGGAAAAGAAACCTACTTAAACAATAAAAATAAAATAAAATAAAAATGTTAGTTGTAAACGAATAGTGCACTAAGAAAACACTCAAAGTTTAGTAGCTCGATATTTGTAAAGGCAAATCAAAATATCATTAGCACTATATTTTCATTTTAGAATTAACCCATCAATGGTACAAAACTTTCAAAAACTAATATTTTCTTTTGAAAATGGGGCATTTCACAAGATACCACAATAAAAATCAAGACAAAAATAGCAATCATAAGCACAAAGTAAACAAAACATACCATGTATATACAACTAAGCCTGAAAAAAAAAGCAATCTAACTATCATACAAAGCCTGAAAAGGGCCCAAAAATAAGATAATAAAAGAAATATCACAGGCTCATCATGGGGAATAAAAACACATCAAAAATTAGAAACCATCAATATAGTCAAATTCCCCCACTCCCAATAAAAAAATGCATTTTTCCTAACACATAGAAAAATAATAGAAAAAGGTTTATATCTCCGTTGTAGCACACCTGGTACACTCATCAGCATGGAAGGCATCACGTGGCTTTATCAAATCAATAGTAGTAATAAGATCCTCCTTATGTTGGGCTCTAGCGAGTAGGATCAGTTTGTTAGTTGCCTCTGAATCTAACATTTTGGTATCTCGATAGGTAAAGGAGAAACTTCTAAAGTAGGATCCTAAAAGATCAAACTCGATCCTTCTACCCTCACAACCTAATACTCCAAGGATATCTAAGTGGAAATTCAAATATGTACCTTCTAGCTGAAGGACTCTATACTGACATCATCATCATCTCTAGCTAACTTATCTTTGTTCATCTCCAAATAATCATCATTATTGAGAACCATCCTGTTTCTACTTTCCTTAAGTTCATGAATAGATAATAGATTGTTGGATATTTGTTGAATATTCACTGTAGCATCACTAAAATATGATTAGAGAATCTTTACATCAGCCTTCACCTGGATTAGATTCACTTGAAGCTTATTAATGGCATATCAACACTTTCTTTTCTAGATAAATCACTCTAGAGTCAATGTCGCATAATTATTTATGAACTTTTGCTAATCCCTTTAGAATAACATTGTGAATATATTTTTCAATATCGGCAACGAACAAACTTAATTTGGCATTATTTAAAAGAATCATAGTGGTATTTGTTATAGTCCGCTTAAATATGGTAGCTATGTAGACTGAGTTAGGAGTGGAATAGAAGTATATGAATGAAGATAAACAGAAGATAAGGGTACCACAACTTCAAGGCATGTTGAGCTTATTGTATAATAAGGGATACATTAACATCAATGATATCTATTTGAGGCATCAACTCATCAGTAACTGGTTAAACTAATTTTGGCACTTTGCTATACTCCGACAATGGATAATCCATGTCCTGACTCTTTCTTATATTAATTTCTCCTAGGTTTATGACCTCCACATCAATACAATGGATCATAAAAACCTCCACTTGTGCACAAAGTGAGATGTCAAGAAAGGGAAACAAGAGGGATTTTTCTTTTTTGTCTAACTCTATCACAGAACTCCACAGTGATAACCTTACCTATGTTGATTTGAATTCCACTATAACGACCCAATTTTGTAGGTCATGATGGTACTTACTATACCACCAGTAGGAGAACTAAACCCCGTAGTCCGAAGCTGAAGCAAAGGACTGCTACATTAAATGCGGAAGAATATCAAAAAGTCACGAGAAACTAATAATTTTGTGGAATTTTAAGAATGAAATAACAACCCAAAATCCGGTATCAGTGTCAAATGAACCATAACAACCCAAAATCCGGTATCAGTGTCAAATGAACCACTAAGTACAGAATGAGAAAACTGAAGTAAATGTAGTAAAAAACTGTCTCCAAAATACAATAGAGATCAACAAAACATAAGTCCGAAGAGAAGCAGGAACAAGTTGGATGCCAAGCTCACATTGAATCTCCGATGTAAATAAGATCTGAATGAATAGCCGTCTGTATATCATGAGCAGAAATCTGTACTCAGATCTGCACATGTGCAAGTGTAGTATGAGTACAAGTCGCCAAAGAAACCTGTATCTAGTAGGCTTCGAGGGTTCACTGAGCACATAACAATAATAAAAGTAGTAAATAACAAAGTACAAGAAAAAGGGTCACAGAAGAAAATAGTACCATACAGAAAACTAGCAACTCAAGTACGAAACAAATGTCACATAGACTGATAGTGCTAGCTAATCACATAAAAGAATTGCAGGTAATGAAAGAGAACGTACCCGACATCCTCGCAACAACATATGTGAAATATAACATAACAACTTAGAGTCAAAGAAGATAGGAATAGAACATGGTCGGTATACCGGAAACCTCAAGTGAAAGGGAAGGTAAAGCACTACTCCCACATAACATGAGCAATAAGTAACAAATAAGGAAAATTAAGCAGTAGTACGAATATAAAGTAAAACAATTAACTACTGACAAGTCCCCAAGAAAGAAGTGTCACATACCATAAATAAACACGCTCACCCGTAGGCATCACTATACTACCAAGGGTACACTGAAGAAAATAAGTGCAAAAAAGTAACAAACACACGATCGTCATTAGAACCTCACATCCTACTTTTAGAACCACAATGAAGCACAATTTGCATATAGTGCCCCGCAGTGATGTTATTCCTCTAGCATCTAGTGCCTCATATCAGTGTTATTCCGCCGACACAAAGTGCCTCATACCAATCATATCATATCAGTAATATCTGCTAGTCGTACTCGGTAAGTCAAAGTGTTTAACACCGATGTATATGGTAGCATCACCTATGGTCCTCAATAATCAATACCATCATGTTTCCACAACAACTAGTACCACGTGTGTAAAAAAGTTGCACTCACTGTCGTACGACGACGGTCTCAAGTCCTAGTGTTGTACTCACTATCGATTCTGGGTAGGGCTCAAGTGCCAGCATTTATTAGTAAAGAGATACATTTTTTGTTGCCAAGAGGTGAATCCTGGACTAAATCAAGGAAAAATAGTGTTACCGCATGCTCGATACAATATAGAGGCTAAAACGGTAAAAGACAATTACTTATATTATTATTATTACAGTTTTCTCACTTATTTCTTTATACCGTCATGAAACTTTATTACCAAATCATCCACTAGCCATCATGGCTCATAAATTAGAAGGTGATACTACCCAGGCCCAATGCACTCTCATCGAAGCCTTAGGCTCGACCTCTCGCATCATTAATGCACAGCATATCAACAACACAAATATATATCAACATATAATCATAAATTATCCACTACATATGCCTTGCACAGGTATCTTCAATCAAATGCTAAGTCTTGGGCCCCATTTTACTCGGTTTCTAAAATATCAATATCAACATACAATGGAGGGAAGGACAGTACAGGGTGTTATACAACCTAGCTACCCAACCCAAGGATACTATTTAGTATAGTTATTAAAGCTATAACCTAAGAGATAGCCCCACAGAGCCTACCTGTCATCCCACGACAAAGCGCTGAAACAATCACAAATCGTGCTCCAATTGATGTCAAGCGATCTCTAAATAATCTTAAACTTGTGTCAATGAATTCTATATGTTAAGACGAGTGTAATGGTGTATTTTATGCTAAGTTTCGGACTAGGCCTTAAATCGGGCCAAAATCAAGCTTGCTGTCCCGCTTGCCAAAACTATAAATAAATTTCACTACGGGGTCTCCAACGCTACCAAGAAATCATGCTCCAAATTTGAGCACAATGCGAATGCAGGAAGGGTTTGAAATTAGCCCAGACAGATTTGACCCTAAAGAGGTCAAAGATCCAATCTTTATGAATTTAACATTGGAATTATGATGATTAATGATTTTATGAGTAATGTATATCTAATTAATGAGGAATTATACGAAAATAAAAAATTATGAGATGATTTCGTCAACCTCAGCTTTTGGTGCCATTAATGATGGAAACTAAGAAAAATAAGGAAGAAAAAGAGAAGACCTTACCCAATTTCATGGAGAAATCAATGGGGAATGTTGAGAAGATTTTCCTTGGACTTGGAATGGTGTTTGGAAAGAGTTTTTCACCCTATAACTGAAGTATTCGTGGATTTTGGTTGGAATAAAACATAAAGGGTCGTGACTGGAAATTTAATAAATTGCATATATATTTACTTCATCGCGATCTCATGGTGTTAGACCGCGATCGCGTAGGGTACTAGAGTTAGACATCGCAATCACATGGGCTTAGGCCATGATCATGTAGAGTAAGGTCAGGTTGGTCATGGCAATCGCGTGAGCCAGGCTTGTGATCGTAGAAGGCACTGGGAAAGGCTTCATCGCGATTGCGTGAGACAAGCTCACGATCGTGAAGAACACTGGATCACTAAATCGCAACCGCGTGAGGGTCTACCACTATTGTGTAGAGTTACATGACCTACATCGGTTGTAGGTATCATCTGTTATTTTCTCAAATTTTACACCAGGGTGCTTGGTAATCAAACGGAGTCTAAGTTTGACAATCCAAATATATAAATATCATGGAAACAACATTCCGGACTCAACAGAATCAACAAAACTGAAATCTGAGGTCATTTACACAAAATGACCCCTCAAACCAAAAGTGTATTTCTCCACCAATGCCTCGAAAATGCAACGACAAGTCTAATAATTTTTCCTACACCTCACTTAGGTGAAACAATGGGATCTTATCTCGAGATGGTCATTGCACCATTGCTGAAACAAACCTTGGTGCTCCTAGGTAAATTTCTCCGGTCAGTCGGTATGACAGGTAGGCACTGGGGTTGCTTGTGCCCTGCCTTGGCCTCTAAAATCTTGGCTAGAACCGCCACGTGTCGTGGTCCTGCCATCACGACCTGCTCCTCATGTATTTTTTCTCTTTGTGTTAACCCATTTTTCTAAATTTTTAAGCTTTTGATATATAAAAAGAATCTATAGCTATCGATCCCCACGGAAGGCTCCAATTTATGAATTCCTAAAGATCACCAATAAATCCTTACTATAGAGTCGTCTTGTAGCAAATGGAAGCA
>JBDJHY010157490.1:0-12701 GCA_039654485.1 Withania somnifera
TCATATCTAGAAGTTGTTTCTGCTGAAGGATGGGCTGATAATAGTTATTCGATTTCTTCTTCTTATCGATCTGGAACCAATCCTTTATTTCTTTGTTTCGACCGGACTCAGTCTCTAAGGCATACTAGAACATTCATTGCATTGCTTCCCAATGAATGTCGAAAGTCTCCAATCTGCTGTCGTTCCTGGCTGAATGCGCTCTTCGATACCACTGTTGACATTGAAATATTCATGACGTCCCTGACTAGTGCTGATAAAACGGGAAAACTTTCTTGCTTCTCCTGTCACCATTCCAGCTTGGTAACTTGCATGCTAATATCCTCGGGAGGCAGCAACAAATAAAGACTTAGTTCATCCCCAACTCCTCTCTATGAGGTAGTTGAGATTCTACTATAAAAGTTGGTGTTAGTAAAATCAGGCATAGCATGTGCCTACCTTTTGAAAGATGATGATGATGATTTTGCAAAATGAGAAGGCTCATTAGATGGGTTAGTAAGATTGATTTGTGTGACATTATTAACTATAGTGCTATAATGGTCAAACAAGATTTCAAGTGCTGATTTGCGTCAGCCATAGCCTCAAACACATTAGATTCTTTGTCATGTTTAATTTCTAAACTTGTATAAATTATTGTACAAAATTAGTCGTTCTTACCTGTTTTAAAGAAGGATTCAATATCGCATCAATTAAGTAAATAGGGATATTTGAGAAAAATTATTTTAAGACGTTGCACTATAACTTTATCAAAACTGTGTTTTGTCTTTTATTCAAAAAGCAATAGAGATATCTCAGCTACATATGGTAGAGTAGAACAAATAGTGGGATAATATTGTAAAAAGTTTCTAAAAATACCTCTACTTCTCTAATTAGGTCCTAACCCGAATTTTATAACATATGATTAGGTGCTTGAAAAAATTTGTTAAATATAGCACTATTGGGATGGGCTTCCTATATTTGTACTAAGTTTTTATAAATAAATAAGTTTAATTCCACCTAGTTTCTTTTTATTAGGGCATTAATCTAGGTTTCATATTAAACTGTGCATATTTTACTTTAAATTCTGTAAGCCTAATGTCCTTAATAAATCCTACTAAAAGTCTAAATTTTTCAATTATAGGTTCAAAAAATTAAGATCGTCCTTAACAATTAAATTATATATAACAAGCACACCTATCTTGGTGGATAAAGTGATACTTTTAACGTCTCAATAGCACCGGTGTTATTAGATGAATTTTTAAAAGCTACACATAATATTTTACCATTCAAATTGTACTGATTAAAAACTTTAGTAATTGTGTTTGAAATATATTCTACATCATGCCTACAATCATCATCATATAGAAAAACTAAAATTCATTTTTAAATTATAAAATTACTATCTATCCAGTAAAAAATAACGGTCAAGTAACCAGTTCTATTTATAGCATGACCCAGATCGAAAGTTAGAGAAAATCCTCATGAAAGATTAAAAAAGAGGATACATAAATAATATGAAAATTATCCATGTAATCTAAAAATATCTGACCAACATGTATTTCTAGAAATACCGACAAATATTGGATATAAATTCTTTGTATATAAAAACAAAAGCATCAGAAAAGGCAAAAGTAAAAGACAAACAACCTACAACTATCATTTTCGCTATTTCTAAATGGTCATGTGCTTTATCATAATTTTGAATTAATTTATTATTTTTTGGACTTATTCTACCCAGATTCAATTCGCCTTCCTTAACACCAGTTGTTTTGGCCCATTCAACTTTCAATTTAGTTCTACAATGTCTCGTTAAGGCACTCGTCCCCCTACATTACCTCCCCTCTTATGCAAAAAATACATTATTGCAAGTTATGCATCTAACAATATTAGTTCCTATTATATCTTCAAAAAATATTGGTACAACTACTTTGGGTTAGAGCAGGCAACAAGCCTAATTTTTCTAGGAGGTTTAGGAGAAAAATTAACAAATTGAGGGGACGGGACATTGAGATTCTAATTATTATTATCTTCATCATTATCATCATCATCATTATTAAACTCGTCAAGATTAATATTAACATTAATATTAGCATCCCCTTCTAATTCATGATCTTCTTCTATTCCATAATTTTCTTGCAAATCAGCGTCATTCATATCATGTATACCCACAACCCCACCATATTCAAATTCTTGTGCAGGTTCACTAGTAATATTAGGTGGAGTGACAGGCATACAGTTATAATTTCTAGTACTAACGAAACCTATTATTTTATTCGGAATACTTCTGGGACACAAAATTTTAACACCTTTACCCATTTTCCTTAGTCTATCCATATTAAAAATTATAATAGTAAAGTTTAAAAGTATAAAAATAATATAATTGCAACTAATAAGCAAATTAAAAAATATTCAAAAATTAAAATTGAGAGATTGAACGATTACAAAATTGCCGAAGTAATTGAACACTTGAAAGCTGAAAACTTCCACTTGATCACTTGATGTTTCTAATAATTGTAAAATAATAAATTAGAAAACTAAATGGGAAAATTAGAGCACTTTTATATATGAAATATTGAGAGAGATTGAGAGAATTGTTGTGAAAATTGACACAATTGAAGTTATATTTATAGATAATATCTTGGAATAATATTTTTTTAAAATGGAAAATATGGACATATTGGACCTTTGGAAATGGTCCAGTTTTGGCCAAAATGATAAAAATTTAAGGGCCCAACAGCTAAAATTAAAATTAATTTTTCTAAAATTCGGGTCGGGCCGAGTTGGGTGGACCAGTACGGATTCACTGGCTCGGACCAGATGGCCCCGTTACTGTACCGGTCCAGTTCAGTTTTACTGGGGATGGTCCGGTCTGATACTTTTTTGGCCAGTTTGTCCGGCAAAATCAGATCAAAGCCTTCTTAGTGAGCATATCTCATTTTGTGTATTTTATGTACTTTCTAGTTCATAATTGGAGCGTGAGAAGTCATATTGTAATCGGAGCCTTGGATTAGAAATATGACTACGCCATCAAATTTGAAAGGCCAAGTTTGGGTTTGGTGAAGTGTTCGTTTGGGCCTCGGGTTGGCCGAACTCATTTTGGGCACTCGATAAAAACTAATGTAATTTAAGTTGAAGGTTGGCTCTAGTCAATTCTTCATCGAGAAGATCTCAAATTTAAATTTCGATTGCTCCGTTGAATCTAGATTATTGTTTCCATGCAAAAAATATATTTGGTTTGTGTTCATTGGTTCTGAATACATCCGAAACCATCATTCGAATTTCAAAAAGGTGGTTTAATTTCTTGTTGTCAGCTAGTGCATCTTGACCTTCGCACTTACATTCCAACTTCATATTTGCATAGTGCACATTCCTCAGACCTTCACAATCATGGAAGGAACCTCGCAATCGCGATGCCTTTGAACAGTCGTTGACCTCATCTTTTCTCTTCGCGATTGCGATACTGGGATTATAGATTGGTATTGGTGTTTGATTATGTATTGGTGTTGTACTTTGATTATAGATTACCTTGTGGAATATACTGACTCTAAAACATATATGGTGGGATTATTGTGAATATCCATTAGTCTCGTACATCAATTTGGCTAGTTATGCTTGTTATAGTGACTTTGAGCTTGTGCAGGGCTGGGAGGACATTTTGTGATCCTTGAATGTGATTGTGCACATATTATTCATGCATTTCATCATTATTTTACTGTGATTTAATACATTGGTTTCCATTGTTTACATCCAAGATCCTAATATTGATGTTTTTGAAACCATACATAGTCTTAAGAGTCCCTTTTTGTGTAATAATGATTTGTATTACTTTGAAATTTTTTATGATAAAAGATAAGCACAACTATTTTTATATGGTCACATAGACTTTGATACTACGGGCTATTTCTGATATGATATTGATTTATAACTGGACTTTTCACTAAAAAAAATGGTGTTTTATATTTTTCCCTAAGTTACTCTAAAGACTTGATTGTCGATCGGGCGCTTGATACCCTTATTTTCTGTTGCTTTAGTCCGGGCTACTACTTAGCACTGGGTATATGACGTTGTTAGCATTTGTAGCTTTCACTCGATGTCGGAGGCTGAGTATTAACATATCTGATTTTAGTGTTGGTGAAGGTATGCCATAGATAATAAGTTTTCGAATGGTTTTAGACTCAGTAACAATCGAACACATGCATTGTTGACCTATTGTATTGCTCTAGACTTGGTCAAGGCCAAGCGTCTACTGAGATTATATTGATTATTCCAGCTCCAGGCTTGGTGAAGGCTAAGCATTTGTTGATATTATATTGATCATGCTAGCTCCATACTTGGTCAAGGCCAAGCATCTATTGATATTATATTGATAATACCAGCTTAAGACTGGGTGAAAGCCCATCATCTATTGAGATTATATTGATTGAGATCTGGTGAACGTCGGTAATGATATGTCCCCAATTATATCACTTTTGTACTAATACTATTTGAATTAATGATTGTGTTCCTTTTCACACTTGTGTTTCTTGTTTGTACCTTTTGGTAGTATGAGATACTAGCTAGTGAGCTTTACTACTATTACCTTCTGGTAAAATGGGAGACTAGTGGGTTTTGTATCTTCTTACTTGGCTCTTTACCTTTATTGAGTAGTTGTTGCCTCCCTTTTTCTTATTTATGTCCTTATCGGATAGCTATTTATGGGGTGTATGTGGTTAATTCTTATTCCTCTATATTTTGTTGAGTTTACCGGTAGGCTGCCCATATTTATTTCTTTTACCTAATGTACATATTGCAAGGACTCAGGTATGTCGACACTTCCTTATTTGAGTTCTTTTATTATGGCTAGCTAGTTCCTTTGATTTGAAATTGTTCTCTCTATTTTTATCTGTGGCTAGCTTTACCTACTTACAAGTACACTATTCACTTCTGAGACTTACCTCCTTCTTTATCTGATATTTACTGCTTTTATTTATTATGTAAGCCCGTTCAGCCTAGCCTACTGGGTACTCATTGTTTTGGTACTCATACTACACTTCTGCATCTTTTTGGTGAAAACCCGAGTGTGAGTGATCATTGTTGATCCCTTTTAGTGTTGCTTATATTGACTCGAGGTAGATGATGGCTTCTAGTATCCGGATATTACAGTTTCCTCTCCTAGTATCTGGATATTGCATTTGACTCCCCATATTATGTATTTACTTTGAACTTTGTATTTATTTCTCTTAGAGGATCATGTACTAGTTTACCAAGTTTTGGGGATTTCATTCATTGTAGTAGGTTTCTGCGTGTTCTACCCTTATTTATACTATTATCTTCTACTTTTAGTTATTTCTTTTCTTTTTGTACTTGTTGGGTGGGTCTCCTATGGTGGGATATAGGTTCCCTTGTGATCTAATAAATCAGGCCATGAAAATTGGTATCAGAGCACTAGTTTTATTGGTATCCTAAGTACATGAGTTAGTGACTAGTAGAGTGTTATAGATTGGGTATGATGACGTCTGTATCCTATATTCGAGAGGCTACAATGACATCTTTAGGAAATTCATCTCTTCTTCACTTTAATATCAAGAGTGAATCCTAGTTGGTCTCTTGATTGTTCTCATTTGGTCTTCCATAAATGACACACTCATGATCTTCGACAGTAGCAAGAGATAGGAGGCCTAGCGCACTGTCAGTTAAAGCTTCATCTAGGAGCAATACTAGAGATCAAGTTCAAGTTCAAGGACGTGCTTGTGTTTTGACAACTTTCAGAGCTACTACACCCATCAGATATTCTTTGGTTTAGCCCGAGACTATTTCGGTTAAGCTTCCACCTAGTGCCTAGAGGTCATCTTACATTGCACCCGTGTTATTGCCAGCAGGTTTTGTATCTATGCCAGTCCTTCAGGAGGCACATATTGGGTTGTTGATATCAGAGAGCAATGTACCATACACAGGGGTTTTACCTAGAGTTAGGGGTATATCTTAGTTAGGTTATATCTTAAGTACGATATGTTTCTAGGACTACAGTAGGGTCTACCATCCGTCGTTGAGTATGAGGCAGGATTCCATGAGTTGGTTGGGTGAAAAGCTGCCGTTTTTCCTTTTGAGCATGAGCTGACCCATAGTTTTTTTTTTTATGGATTGAACTTGCCTCTTCATTTAGCACTTTCACCTATGGTAGCTGCGGGTTATGCGAGGTTGATTGAGAGCCTATGTCAGAAGGTGTATAGAGGAAGTGGGTAGGGACCCCACTGACACGATTTGATTTCTCAAATTATGATGGCACCTACTTTCCCTGTAGCCTAGAGTCGTAAGAGATGGGCTATAGCTGCAAGTAAGCTACACAAAAGTACAATAAAACTAGAAAGATGGAATAACAAAGAATACATAATATCACACAGTCAATAAAACCCTCCCAAGACCTAGTGCCAGTGCATACATGAGCTTTTACGAATTATAGATTACAACTACACGAAAGTAAAAAAGATACAAATGTCTTGGAAATAGAAGAGTGAAAGAAGATACATGAAAGAGATGCAAGTAACTCTGAACGCCAGGAACTCACCTTGTACCTTTAAAATTAGCTAGCTAGCAAGACTGGCGATGTCAACGGTGACAACTCACACTTGTATTTGCATCAAAAAAGAGGTAGGTGTGTAGTATGAGTTCTAGTTGCCAAAAAAATGAGTACCCATTAGGCTTTAAAATAGGGAACTCGAGATAAATCTTATATGAACTATCGGGGGCCGGACTACCGGTCCCAGCAGGTTATAAATGACCAGGGGAAACTACTAGAATTCTCTAAAGTGAAAGAAAACACAAAAAGCATCGGAATGACCATAAGTGTCATTATAGCATCCACTACTAAAAACGAATTTCATACCCAAAAGTGAGAATAGAGTAGAGAGAAAGGAATAGGAAGATCGCATACTAGGGAGAACAAACTCAGTATAACCTACATAAACATCCACAAAGAACTACTCAACTAGGAAACGATGTTAAGGAGTTAATCACAGCTTGCCAATGACTAAAATCTTCTAGCATATCAACCTGGAAGACCACAAGATATATCAAGACATAAACCAGACCAAAGTCAACGCTATCCCACAAAACACCCCGATTCTCATGAACAATAATATCGCAAGCTGGTCTGAGAAGAGGCTGAGAAATCCACCCAATTAAGGTTGAAGAATCGAACTTTTTGATCACGAAGTGTGGCAAGTGATCACGGCCTTGTGAACTTTTTATATTTGTGATCGCGACTTGACTATCACGATCACGTTAACCAATAATGTTCCAGCCTCACGATCATGACTCTGTGCTTTGTGATCGTGAAGGACAATCCCTAACAGTATATATTTTTGGGAACTTTGGTTTCTACTCCATTTTCCCCATATCATCCTCTCACTAGCCTCTTTCTAGACATCTCCAATTTCTTGGATATTTATACTGTAAGTGTAGGGACTTAGTTTTGTTGCTTAATTCATGCTCCTCATCGTCATTGTAAGCTCCCTTCTATATAAATTCTTTTTACTTGGTGTACGCTTATTTTTTGATTATGCCATAAACTCCATGGTGTAATTTGTTTTCTAGCTTCGGCCAGTGGGTCCTAGAGGACTGTTTTAGTTTTCGTCCCAATTCAAAAATTTGTATAAGCCATATCATTATAACCATGGTAATGAACGAATTCTCATTTTTCCTAATTTCATGAACATTTGAGGTTATGTTCGTTAGATGAGCTGATCTCTGTAAATTACAGTAGTATTTTATCGAACGATAGGTAGGTTCCCTAAACCTACACTTTTGGTATGATAGATATAATTATGCTAAATAGTCTCCTTGGGTTGGGTTTATTAGGTCGATACTATGACCCTTGATTTCTTGTTCTATGACCCTTGAATGCTTGTTCTTCTCTATTTTATCTTTTTTCTGATGGCGTTCGATGTAATACGACACCTATGACTTAGTATTGGCCTTGTGATGGTCGTAGGATGATTCTGGAAGTAGTAGAATATTGATGCGTAGGTAATGACCCTTATGGTCATTCTGATGCGTTACATGCTTTCTTTAACTTTAGAGCATTCTAGTAGCTTTCCTAGGTCATTTATGACCTGCTAGGACCAGTAGTTTGATCCCCTGACAGTTCAGTTGAGAGTTATTTTGAATTCCCTATTTTAAAGTCGAGACTTAGGTACTCATTGAATTTAGTCAAAATTCCTTCAAAGAGAGCTCACAATAGAATTCCAACAGTTCTATTAGCTTTGGAACATGTATTTTGGTCTAGGTGTACCCTTGATACAGGTCTAGGAGCATTTGGTGCGGGTTTATATCTCTTTCCGAGATAAAATTTAGTCATCTGTTAAATATTTGACTTTGGTCAGTATTCAATGATTAGAGTGTCAACTCATAAATCCATATGTGCCATTAACTCCAAAAAGATGAGTTTTTGTTAGGGAGAGTGTTGGTTTGTTTTCCGAGGCATCTAGTAAGAATTCAAGGTATTTGGTGGATTTTAGGCATTTTAGGCTTAACTATTAAATTGGTCAACATTTATCTGAAATAACCTCGTAACTAGATTTCAACTATGCCATTGAGTCCAGAATGTTATTTCGTGTGTTGTTGCATATCTTGTTTGCATATCTCTGACTCTTAACACACTCTTTTTGGTATTCGAAGCCATTTCAAGTTGGATAAAATTGCTATTAAAGAAGCAATATGGTGCACCCATTTTACTCTTCGCGATTATGAAGGTTGATACGCAACCACAAAGGGTCTGCCTTTTTATTATCTGCGATTATGGAGTCCTTCACGCATTCGTGAACCTCTAACCTTCTTACGCTTCACGATTGTGGCTAACCATCATAATTGTGATGACTAGTAAAGTTCCATACTAGCTATCGCAGTACTGTGCTTCATGATCGCGAAGACCAATCCCTGAGAGTATATTTTTTTTTTTTTTGCAAGTTTGGTTTCTCCTCCATTTTCCTTGTATCATCCTCTCACTACCCTCTCATTAAACAACTTTAATTGCTGGGAAATCATAGTGGAAGTGTAGGGGAGTTAGTTTCATTGCATAATTCGTGTTCCTTGTCATTATAGTAAGCGCCCTTCTTTGTGAATTCTCTTTAAATGGTGAATTTCCACCATTGTTACCCTTTTGCTCAAGATTTGATTTTATTCCCCAACCTCAGGTATTTATTAATTACATGTGAGTGCAGTGGGTTGTAGTTTACCCTGCAGTTGAGCTTCTATCTCAATTTTCGCTAAATGTAACTCTTTGTTAATTAATTGTAAGGTTATATAACGGTTTACATTTCTTTTTAATTCTTCTTTGGCATCTTGAATTCCTTTCTTTACTCGATTTGAGATCATCTTTAGAGCACGAGTTCCTGGTGATGTCGAGAACTCCATAGCATAATTTGTTTTTGGGTTTAGACAGCGGGTCCCATTTTAGTTTTTATTTCTGACTTAATCTGGAATTTAGTGTAAACTATATTGTTGAAATCGTGTTAACTCGTGGATTATCATTTTCCAGTTTTGTGACTGTTTGGGATTGTTTTACATCAATCGAGCTAATCTTTGCAGATTGTAGTGGTAATTCATCAGACTATAGGTGATGCTTAACACTTTTTTTCCTTTATTTCATCCTCTTCCTTATAATGGCATTTGGCATAACACAGTGCCTGTTTCCTAGTATTGGTTGTTCGGTGACTTCGGAAGTAGTAGAATATTGATACATGGGTTGGACTTTGGATTTTTCCCTTGGTTTAGGCTGGTGTTGTGTGCAGTTGATTGTATTTTGGGCATGTGTAAGACTTTAGGAATGTTTTAGTATTGTGTATGACTTTGCATTCATGTAGAGCATCCTTGGATAGGATTTTTACTGAACTTATGGCATTGTGAGAGATAAAGGCCAAGTATTAAAGTTTTTTGTACCATCATGGCCTTTAGGTCCCATTTTCTAAAATAATTTTCTAAACTGGACTAAAATTGGTCAATAGGATTTCTTAATAATACATAAAGGGTTCAAACTTGGTTTTGTTCCTGGTTGATGGTCAGGAACCCAATTACTCTCTTTCCCACTATTTTAGCCCACGATTCATAACCTGGCACCGGGAATTATTAGTTATTACTACTAATGGCATGTGAGTCCTATTTCAGGTAGTGAGTACAACCCTATTCAACTACAACCTATAATAAGCTGACACAATAAGACATTGAGACCATACGTTATTTTCATTACTGCGAAACCTTGACACCTAGACTTTGAAAAAGAGATATCGATCCCTGTGGACTGTTATACTAATACCAATTACTGGGACATGACAATAAGGCATTGAGATTCCATTGGAACTATACATATTATTTAAAGGTATGTCGTTCGAGTCCCCCATGTCCTAGCCACTCTAGCTGTAGCCGAAAAAAGGGTTCCTGCCCCTGACTCTTGTGGGTCCTACCCTCGGTACCCGAGCTACATAATCATATACCCATGACTTACCCTTGCATCATGGGTTTTTTACTTTTCTGCACTTGTTGTCTGCATGCACCCTCAAGTAGAATAGGGTGCCGACAGGTGAGCATGCCTTGCGTGTACCCTTCCTGGTTGGTTGGGGTAGTGAAAGTTTTAGTCATAGGTATTACCTCTTACATCTATAGTTCTTAGCTGTATTTACAATGATAGCTATTACTGAAGGAATATCCTCGTTTAGTGGGATATCCATGTTTTTGCAGGCTTGTTGGATCTTTTCCTTTCTCTTATTATCATTGAGTTTAGTAGTATACCGCCCGTCCTGTGTTTCCCTTTTTTCCATATGTCTTATCTTCTTCTCCTTATTCATTGTTGTAGTGCCACCAGGATGCCGTGTAGGTCTTATTTCTTAAACAGAGCTCCTACCTTGTTGATATAGCTATGCTTACTTGATTTATATTTCTTGCTCCTATATGTACAAATAGCTTCCCCATGCTACTTTATCTACTTCTGTGACTTAGCTTCTTTTTCTTTCTCTCAATTTACTATATTTATGTCGTTTATACGCTTGCTAGCATCTTTAGAGCCTATTGGGTGCTTGTTGCTTCAGCAACTAGTACTCATACTACACTTCTTTATCTTCATAGATGTAGAAACAGGTGTGAGTTGTCGTTGTTAACATCATTGATCATGATAGTTCGCTAACTTCAGAGGCACTGGGTGAGCTCCCGGTGTTCAGAGTTACCTGTATACCTTTCATGTATCTTTTGTCTCGCTTGCATTCGCAAGACATGCATCTTGTGTACTTTTGTATAGTTTTAATCTGTACTTCGTAGTAGATCATGTACACATTGATACCAGGTCTTAAGAGGGTTTTATTGACTGTGTGATATTATGTTGTCTTTATTGTTCCATCTTTCTATTATTATTGTTCCTTTACTATACTTGTGCTTGCTTATTTCAATCGTAGCCCGTCGCTTATAGATTTGGGCTACAAGGTTGGTTCTCCTACTGGTTGGATAGTAGGTGCCGTCATGATCCGAGAAGTTGAGTCATGAAAGCTTGGTATCAATGCTTAGGTTTCGACTGGTGTTGGTGTTACATGAGAAAACTTCTATAGAGAGTCCATTGGATTGGTACAATGATGTCTGTATCTTATCTTTAGGAGGTTGCGGTGGCATTTTGGGAAAAGAATTCTCCTTCTTGACTATAAATGGTGTGCCTTCTAGTTGGTGGTTCCTGAAACCCCTCCTTAAATCTCAGTTGTTCGTATTCATTCTTTCGCAGATGGTCTATACGAGGTCTTTAACGAGCAAAGGCAAGTCTTCTATACCAGTAGGTAGAGCTCCTACAAGGGGACGAGTCAGAGGTAGAAGGAATACTAGATCCACCACACTAGGTAGAGATCCAGGTATGGGTATAGGCCTAGAGCTAGCTACAGACTAGGGAGCAACAGATATTCAGTTTTAGTACCTGGTGGAGCTAGGTTCAGTTTCAATGTCGATAAGATTGTGAGGCACACCTTTTTTGCAGAGTCTATTTGTCAAGATTTTGATGTTAGTTAGAGGTGTACCATAAGTTGGGGTATCTCCCAATGAGGGGAGTATCTCACAGGTGTAAAGTGAGTATAGACACCTGCAATAGGGCCAGATGTTTGTTGCTAAGCACGAGGTTTGATTCTATGAATTAGTTGAGCACACTACTATGGTTTCCCCACAAAGAGGGATAGGGTGCGGAGATTGTTGATGGGTTGATTTTTCCCCTTCATCTAATAGTTGATCCCTTGATAGCAGCGGGCCACTCTTTTTATCAGGTAGTTGGCGATGCAAGGTTTTTGGAGGGATAGTTCTAGGTGTATAATAATGGTGGTGATCAGGATTCTTGTCAGTTGGATAGGTTTAATGGAACCATGTCTGGAAGTATAGATCAACAAGGTAGGACAGTCCAAACATCATCGAATCCAATTTAAACAGCACCACAAGTAGTTCAGATAGTATTATAGGTTTTGGGTGAGGTTTAGCCAGATGCTATGGTGTAGGGTTCAGAGCAGATTGCAGGTTGTATTTTGGTGGGGGCTTTAGGATGCGATAACCGTTCTGGTATGATAGGGGTTATTCGTCAGCATAGGTGGTTAGGTTCGACGAGCACGGACACCCAGGAAAATGAACCAACCCTACTAGCTAAAAATCACTATAACAAAGCTAATGGAATCGTTAGAATTCTGATCCACTACTACGATCACCAAGAGACCAACCAAGATCTAAAATTAGCTTTGGTT
>JBDJHY010157509.1:0-22435 GCA_039654485.1 Withania somnifera
TGATGAAATAGGATGAATTGAGACGGTATTTTGTAAATACGTAATTATCTTGAATATATTAACCATTTCTTTATTTTTCGATCGCCTGGGAGGGACAAAAGAAAGATCTTGTTGTTTCTTCAACAATTTCTGATTTCTAGTGGACCTCTTAGTAGGATTCAAACCCAGATGAAGTTCTAACCATCTATCAGAGAGAAAAGAACGAAAGGATCTTGTAGGATTCCCAAGAAATTCTTTGATTTCTTCCGAAAGCAGATGATTAATCATCTGCTTCTCACGTTCCGTGAATAGCCGGGCCATTGAGGAATATCCAGAAAGTCATTTCGGGAATCAACCTAATTCTATCTCATTTCTATTTCTTTCTTGTTCTTGTATTCATCACCACTCATTCTTAAGAATTTTGGTACAGTACTGTTCACTACGACAACCATTATTTACTTCGGCGACCATAGACCATTGTTTATGACAGCCACCATCACTTAGTTCTCGGCAAGATTTTGACGTCATAGGGAAAATTCGGTGACAAACAAGACTGCTGAAGGAATACTTCTTGATTTTTGTGACTTCTAACCTTAATATTTCTAATCTCTCTTTAATTCTTTAATTTTTAGTAATTCTTTATTAATATTGACTAATTGATTGGTGGTTTGTTTATTGGGTTATTGGGTTGCTCTATTCGTATGTTTGTTTTAAAATTTTCAACAATAGTATCTCTTATGAATTTTTTTAAATTGTAGCCTATAGTTTATTGTTTTCTTTGCTTGTTTAAAATTACTTTTTTAGTAACTATTGTTTATTTTTTTCCTTCTTGATGAATAGTTATAGCCTTTTATTATTGTTTATTAGGATATTGCTTAGGGTATTTATTCTTAGCTGTTAGTTATAGTTTTTATTTTGGTTTTTTAATATTGTTATTATATTTCTTGATTATTGTGTTGTCTTATCCTATTTTGTAGTGGTGGTTTAGATGGTTTAATTAATGTATGCATAATTTACTTGTGTTTTGTTTTGTAGCTTTGGTGTATAATGATGAGTTAGGTCGTGTCATCGGTCGGGGTCAAGTTTGGGACCGGTGTAAGGTTGGGGGTCTGAAGTGAGTCCGGGGTGGGGTTAGGTGTGGGGGAAGGCAAAAAAGAGGTAGGTGGGATAAGGCAGCCCATAGGTTAAGAGTAGGGTCTTGTAATATAGGAACTCTACAAGGAAAGTCCATAGAACTAGTATAGATTCTTAAGAAAGAAGGATAAATATAGCTTGTGTACAAGATACCAAATGGGTAGGTACTAAGGCGCGCAATGTGGTTAGGTGTAAGTTGTGGTAATTGAGAAGAGTGAGGAATAGGAAATATATAGGAATTTTGGAAGATGAAGAGCTAAGGGAAAAGGTAGTAGAAGTTGGGAGGGTTAACGATAGGATAATGCTGATTAAGTTGGTGTTTGGAGGATCTACTGGGAATATTATTAGTGTATATGCTCCAAAAATGGTTTTGGATGAGGAGGAAAATAAAATCTTCTGGTTGAGTTTTGATGAGATTGTGAGAGGTTCTTTCATTGCTAAAAATGTTTTCATACAAGGGGATTTCGATGGGCACATCTGGTCATCTCCCACGGCTTATATCTAGGTATATCGAGTCTTTCGGTTTAGGGAAGGAAATGAAAGAGGTATGTTGTTTTTGGATTTTTATAGAACCTTTGGATTAGTGGTTGCGAATTCGAGCTTTTTAAAGAAGGAGGAGCATTTGGTTACCTTCCATAGTTCATTGGCCATGACTCAGGTAGACTTTATCTTAGGAAGGGGGATAAAAGTATTTGTAGAGATTGTATGGTAATCCCAAGTGAAAGACTTTCAACTCAATATAAGTTCTAGGTGATGGAATCAGAGATAAAGAAATTAATGAAGATGAGGGTTGTTGATGATCGACTTAGAACCGATGGGGGATCTTGACGATGTCTAGTGCCCTAGAGAAAGGGGAAAATATTATGGATGTGGGGATTAGGAGAGTAGTGGGGAGGCTTATAAAATGTGGAATTAGACTGTCGGTTGCATTAAGGACAAATCTAGAGAGGTATTGGGTGTCTCAATAGTTCATTTTGTCATACGATGAGTGAAATGGTGGTGGAATGGAGAAATTCAAGGGATGGTAGAGGTGATGAAGGGAGATTATTCCAAGTTGGTGGAAGTAATATTGAGGAGGAAAATAGAGAAACGGGGGGACTATAGGGGGAGATAAAGGAGGCAAAATTAGCAGGTATGACAGCTAAGATAACAGTTTTTGAGAGACTTTATGAAGAATTAGAGGATATAGACGGGGATAATTGGCTATACATGTTGTATAAGGTAAGGGAGAAGTGGAAGTGAAGTTCATCAAGGGAGAGGATGGTAGAATTTTGGTAAAGGAGGGTCCAATTAAGAAGAGGTGGCAATCTTACTTCCATAAGCTCTTGAATGATGAGGGAGACACAAACAAAGTTCTAGGATTTTTGGAGCACTCAGAGAGGTGTTGTAATATGGTTATTATAGGCTTATTATAATATAGGAGGTTGAGAGATCTATTTGTAGGATACGTAAGGGTAGAGCGATTGGGCCAGATGAGGTCTCGAAGGATTTTTGGAAGATGTCTGGTCGGGTAGGTATTGCAAGGTTGACTAGGTTTTTTAATGTCATTTTTAGGAAGAACAAGATGCCTAAATCTTAGAGATTTATTATGATAATCCCTTTGTACCAAAACAAGGGTGGCATCCAAAATTGCAAAAACTATAGGGGTATCAAGTTATTATGTCACACAATGAAGGCATAGGAAAGGGTAGTGTAGTGGAGGATGAGGAATATTCTGGCTATTTTTTACAACCAGTTCAGATTTATATTGGGAAGGTCGACTACTAAGATGATCTATCTGGTGAGGAGATTGGTTGATCAATATAGGGAAAGGAAAAAGGACTTACATATCATATTTATTGATTTGGAAAAGGCCTACAATAAAGTTACTAGAGAGATTCTTTGGAGTTTCTTGGAAACAAAAGGTGTCCTAATGGCCTATGTTAGGGAGATTAAAGATATGTACGTAGATACAAGATTCATGTGGGAATAGTGAGGGACACCTGGAGCTACAAGGCAATTACCACTAATATAGAAGTTAATAAGGCATAAAGGAAACTAAGGAAAGCAAGGCAAGTTAAAATAATCACAGTTAAAAAACAAAGATAGAAAGGTAAATCAAGAAATACTGAGTAAAACCCAAAATGGGACCCCATCCTACCTGTAGGTAAAGACAATAAATCTACCTAAGAAAACATAACCTACTCTCAATCCATCCTACTAGTGGGCTCAACTGAATATCCAAGGAACCTAATGTGGCTCCCATCATAAGCTTAAAGGCTACAACCAAGTACGAAGGTAATGCAATGCATATAGATTATAAGAAAATCAAATCAAGTTATCGCACGCACCTTCCTCAGGATGTACCCACTGCAGGAACGACCCACAGGAGATATATCTATTTGTATACCACTAGTCCCCCTACATACCCCTCCATGAGCTTTACGTAGAGACCCGAGATGATAGGGCCCATGGAAAGAAGACATCTCATATGCAAAATAATTGTAGCAATTCCATGTAATAACTCAATACCATAATCTCGAGCTCTTCTCATATACAATATCTAGTTGGAAAACCCAAGTTTCTCTATGTAGGTAAGAACTATTATCATAGTGATATTTTAGAAAATAGGATTTTAAAATGTGATAAAATATCTCCATACTGCCGAATAGTTATAGAAACTATGAATATTATATATAAATGCATTTTTCGTTTATCATGTTGTTATTGGTTATAATTAAGGAAAATAGCTATATACCATACATTGAGAGTGGAAAGTGTAGTGTAAATTAGGAAAACTCTTCCAATTATTATTCTAATGAAAATTCCATGTTATTTTTATTATATTAGTTAGTGAATCCCAAGTTATGACCATTTCCATCTCAAGTAACTGAAGCATGCTCGCAATACAAAAATAAAGCAGGAAGTAGTCTAGATCGCTTGAAGGCCACCAGCAATAACAAGGTTAACTACTAAGCTCGAAGTCTTAGATTTTCCACCCAAACTATATTAAGGTCTAGAGTCTTGTTTTCATCATGAAAAAGGTCTTAACACAACTCAGTATCAGATAATAAGGAAATCGTTTAACATAACTGAGGGAACGGAGTGAGAATTATAGAAAAAGGGGAAACCATGCTAGGAACCCATCCTAGAACTATCAATTTACATTAAGTATACCCTAATAAGACTATTCTAAAAAGGGAGTAATCCGTAGCCTACTCAGGAATGAATGATGATCTGAAACTAAGTGTCAAACACCTGAGTAATCATAGAGAAGTCTAAAGCTATGTGAATCTATAAAAATAAGATTTTATACATCAAGAAGATTAAAATGAGACCAATATTGTTATATAAATAATTGGGACACATTATGGGATTAAAATGTTCTCCATAGGCCCCACAACCCGAAAAAAGGAATAAAAATCACCAATACGTAGAGCCCAGCTCTAGTAGTGTATGCTACAAATTTTGGCTCAATTAATAGAGGGTGAAGGATAAAAAAAATCCCATGAAGTTTATGGAAATGTAAATTTTTACAAAAGTTAAATTGATCTATAATCAAGAGGCTTTAACCGCAACTTATCATAATAATGTTTACAGTACCACCACAACGTTACCAACTACTCTCATTCAAGAAATATTCAAGGAAGGAGGTGAATTGAGATTTCATGGTGTTTTAAGGGAGTGTAAGTTGATCAATAAATGCTGGAAATAAAAGGGAAGGGGTTTTATGAAAATTATTGGGTTGTAAGGGTGACCTAGCACTGGTCAAGGAGACATCTCAAGGGCTTGATGCATCAATCATGCAATGGGAGTTTATCTTAACTGTCATAAACTGCTTTGAGAAACATGAAATTCAGTATACTGAACTTTACATTGAAAAGACGCCACTCTAATTTTCCATGGTTAGAGTGAATAATAACGTTAAGGATCCTTTCATTAGCCATACAACAACCTACACTAGCAATACAGTTATGGGATTAGGGTACGCTAAACCTGAATCCACTAGATGCTAAATAGTCCTACAAAAACATGCAATATACTCTTATTCATAAAAATCTATCACATGGGAAATATGTAGATATTTGGTCTATTTACAGTAATTAAGGGTCGGTTTTGTACTATATATAACTAGAAGAGAACAATGATAAATTGAGCAGGAGATCTATATTTTATAGTATGCAATATTGTAAACTCACAAGTTTTAAATGTGTCATATAAGTTTCATTAAAATTACATTAGACCCAAGTTTAGTTATTCCAAGTATAATGAACTAATCATAAAAAACATACTTAAACATTTTGCTAGTTCTCAAAATCATGTACGTAACTGAAAGCATAAATATTTTTCTAATTCTACGAATATCCTATATACACAAAAACTATAAGTCCAAAGCAACTATACAGTTCCAAATCATGAATCGTGCAATGGGAGTTTCCCTGAAAAAACATAAATCATGCTATGAGAAACATGGAGTTCACTGTGCTGAGCCTAAACTGAAAAGAGGCCACCCTAACTTGGCATGATCAGAGTGAATATAAATATAAGGATCCTTTCATAATACATAATGGTGGCCTACACAGGAAACACAATTATCAAATTGGGTTACTCTAAACACAAATCCGTTCGGTACTAAATAGTCCTTCCAAAACATGCTTTATGCTCATATTCATAAAAATCTATCATATAGGACATATCTATATGCATGACCCATTTTTGGATCATTGATGGTGGCTGAATGCCATATTTAATCGGAAGAGATCAATGATAAATTAAGTTGTAGATCTATATTTTATATCATCCTATATTTCTAGATGCATTTGTTCTAAATATGTCATATGAGTTTCATTAAAATAAAATTACATATGAGTTTAATTATGCCAGGGATCATGAATTAGTAATTAAAACATATTTAAACAAGGTAAATCATTCTATCAATTTAAATTCATAAGCAAGTCAAAAATCATAAATTTCTACAAAATTTCTTAATAAAATCAGAGAAACAATCTCAAGATAAAAATCATACTTTCGATTGAAACCCTAAGATTAAAAAATATAAAGATATTCTTGAAGACATGGATTTTGGGGATATAGGTGAAAGGAACCTTAGCTAAATACCCACATACCTATAGTAGAGAGGATTTCCTAAGAAAAATCCAGTAGAGAAGACTATACCTTGACCTTGACCATGAACCCTAAGATACTATTACAAGAACTCTATTGCTCCTTTTCTGACAAGGGTATTGTAAGTGTTGGAAATTCTGAATGTTTAGACTTGGGAATATTTATAATCGTATGTGGAGGGTCTAAAAAGTTTGAATAAACATGTATAGGGAGCATGGGAAGTTACTAAAATACCACAGAGAAAATACTAAGAACTTGGAAAGAATTATTTAACTAGCAAGTTCATGGCTCGTGGAATGGTCTCCATGGGACATGAAACATGTCACGAAATGGACCTAAAATTTTTGGTATTCTATTTTTTGTTCATGAATTGACAGTACGGGGTATGGAATGCATTCCATAACTCATGGATTCAACCATAAAAAAAATAGAAATTAGTGGATTCCATCGAGGATATCACGACTCGTGGACTCAGTTTCATGATTCGTGGATTAAGTCATTAAATAGAGGTCCATTTCTAGTGGAACATGGTCCATGAAACATTTTCCATAGTTCGTGATTTGATTCATAGACTAAGTGATCACTTTCAATGGTTCTTTTCTAGCTCCTTGACTTACAATATGATCTGTGTGTCGTAAAATTATAAAATTCCCCACTCAGCTCCAAGAGTAGGTCTACGACCCATGAATTCTATTCCATGATTTGTGTTCCCCTCAGTGGAAACTAACTTGATTAAAAATTTAAGAGTTTTTGCATTATTCAGTAGGTACTAATACAGGGAGGGATTTTAACCATCAAATTTAGTTTGGGGTCATAACCTATCTAACCCATGAGATCATTTGTCCACGAATAAAGAAAGGAATTGAGTTTGATTAGTTTTCTAGGCTGACTGGATACTAATCATGATCATAAGGACTGACACTAAACATAGCATGATCATACTTTTCATAAATGTATAAACATGAAAGAATAAATAAGTGGATCTCAAAATGATATTGCAATACAAAGATTCAGGAACAACTACCTCATATTGGTCTTCTGCTAGGACATATCAAGTATGGGTACTTTGCCATTATGTCAGCCTTGTTTTCCTAAGTATCCTCTTCAATATCATGGTCCCTTATTAAGACTTTAACCAAAGCTACTTCTTTATTACAAACTATGCAAACATATTTATCCATAATTTGAAAAAGGTACCTCCTCGTAAAGTGAAGTAATCCTCATTTCTACAATCTCAAAGGATCACCAACACACATTTTCAATGAAGAAATATGAAAAATTAGATGCACTACTAACAACTCAGTTGGAATATCTAAATTATAGTCCATCGATCATACACTTCCTTAGAATCTTATATGAGCCTACATAGCTTGAACTAAGATTCCTTATCTTTACGAACTACATCACCCCTTCCTGGGTGAGACCTTTAGAATGACTAAAAATTCTAAATAAAACTCTAAATCTTTCCTTCTCATATCAGTATATGAGTTTTTCCCACTTTGATTGTCTTAAACCCTTCATGAATAATTGGAACTTTTTGAGTAGCCTCATACACTAACTCTGGACCTATCAAAGTTGTATCACTAACGGTGTACCAACCAATATGAGATCTATAATACCTCTCATATAAGGTATAAAATGGAGTCATCTGGATACTGGAACAATAGTCTTTAGTATACACAAAGTCTATCAAAGGTGTTTGTACATCCCAACTTTTCGAGTAGCCTGATACACTGACTCTGGACCTATTAAAGTTGTATCACAAATGGTGTACCAACCAATATGAGATCTATACTACCTCCCATATAAGGCATCAAAGGGAGTCATATGGATACTGGAAAAATAGTCCTTAGTATACAAAAAGTCTATCAAAGGTGTTTGTACATCCCAACTATCCTTGAAGTTGATTGCACAAGACTTCAGCATATCTTATAGAGTTTGGATGAACTGTTCAGCCTTATCGTCTATTTGTTGATGAAAAGTTGTATTGGGATAAATTGGGGTACCCAAACCATTCTAGAAATACTTCCATAACTATGAGGTAAAATAAGTACCACAATCATCTATGATGGATAAAGGAACACCATTCTTCGTGACTCTCTCTGAAGGTACATTATACCATAGTCCTCTTCTAAAGCATTTTCCTTGACAGGTAGGAAGTGAGTTGACTTGGTCATCCTACCTACATAACCTAGATGGAGTCGTGTTTTTTGTGGGTACGAGGAAAATCTCTTATGAATTCATCCATGTTAATCACCTTTCATTTTTATATCAAGATCTCAAAATTTTTAGACACACCTCCTGTCTTCTGATGCTCAACTTTCACCTATTATAAGTTGAGATACTTAGCCCTAAAATCATATATCCTTATTTATGTTATTCCATAGATAGATCTCTCTCAATTCCCTATACATTTTTGTTGTACCAGGGTGAATAAAGTACAGATAATTGTAAGCTTCAGAAAAGATCTTCTTTTTTATCTTATCTTCACTAGCAAGATACTTTGATCTTTGATAGTAACCTTGAGTTGGTGCAATACCAGATCAATATCCTACTTCACCTTTACTTCAATGACTAAAGAATACCCATATACATTCTGCACTAGCATTCCTATCGTCAGTACCAACTAAACCAACACCAAAGTGTGCAAGACTATGCACATTTTTAGCAACATCTTTCATACTTTCCTCAATATAAGTTAAGCTCCTCATTTATATTCTATTGATGATGTCATCCACTACATTTTCCTTGCTTGGGTGGTAAACCCACACTCATGTCATAGTCCTTTAGCATCTCTTACTATCTTCTCAAATGGAGATCCAACTTCTTCTAACTAAATACATACTGAAGAATTTTTTTATTAGTGGAAACATCCACGTGAACACCATACAGATAATGCCTCTAAATTTTCAGGGCAAAGACTATATCTTCCAGCTCAATATCACAAGACAGATGATTCTTTTCATGAACATTAAGTTTTTTAGAAGCATATTTTATAACTTTCCCATTTTGTATAAAAGCACACCCGAGATCAATCGAAGAAGCATCACATAAACCACAAACCCTTTAGTACCTATGACAGGGTAGGAACTAGAGTGCAAGTCAAAATGTCCTTCAAGTCTTAGAATGTATTCTAACAACTATTTGACCATTAAAACTTAACTTTTTTGGTTAATCTAGTAGGGGAGAAACAAGGGATGAAATAAGCTATAAACCTCCAATAGTACCCATCTATACCTAAGAAACATCTGATTTTAGACTGAGAGCTGGGTCTAGGCCAATTATTCATAGAATTTATCTTTTGATAAATAATATGGATGACCTCTAATACAACATGGACAAGTAAAGCTACAAATTTGAACAATAACTCACACTTAGAAAACTTAGCATGTAACTAACGGTCTAGAAGGATCTGGAGGACTAATTTTAGATGACGAGCATTCTCATCTTCACTAATGGAGTTGAAAAGACTAGCTTAAATACACTGTTCATGAGATTCATAAAAGTGGGTAGAGAATTGGTTAACCCAAAAGACATTACCACAAATTTGAAATGACCATACTGAGTCTAAAAAAAGTCTTCAAAATATTGTATTCCCTAACTTTGAGTTGATGGTACCTGTACCTGATATCTATCTTAAAGAAATAGTTGGATCCTAGAAATTGGTTGAATAGGTCATCACTTATAGGAATATGGTATTTATTCTTGATGGTGACCTATTTATCTTGATGATTATCTATACAAATATGGAGTGAACCATCATTTTTTCATATGAAAAAGATAGGGGCACCCCAAGGTGATACACTTACTCGATAAATCCCTTATCTAAAAGATTTGTTAACTACTCTTTTATATCTTCAAGCTCATCTGGGTCTATTCTATAAAGTGGAACAAAAATTGGTTGATTGTCGATACCGATGTCAATTTTAAAATCAATCTCCCAATTAGGAGGGCTACCATGCAGATCATCACAAAAAATTGCATGGAGCTATCTAACCACTAGAATTGACTTCAAGTAAGGGTCTTGAACTTAGAGCTCTTAACCGGTGCTAAATGATTTCAATAATCCCTTAGATATCACCTTACTTTCCTTGAGGTAGAATATGAAAGGACCCTTAGGCATGATGGAGCTACCTCCTCACTTCAAGACTGGCTCACTAGGAAACTAGAATTTAACTTTTCTTGTTTGTAGTCAACTTAGGCATAGATGGAATATAACAAATCCATCCCAATTATAACATCAAAATCGATCATTTATAACTCTATCAAGTCTTCAGAATTCAATTTCTTAGAAACTTAAACTAGGAAATTTCGACATATCCGTTTAGCAACTATAGAATTATAAACTGGAGTTGAGACTGATAATGGCCCAGAAAGTTATTCAAGACTGACCCCAAATATCATAACAATATAAGGTGTGACAAAATACAATATATCCTCCAGTCCAATAACACATAACAGTAAATCGAGAAAACTTGCAACATAACAATAAGCTTAGTCCTTATGGGACCTAAGTACATATAGTTGGTTTTGGAGATGACCTCCATTGGTAGAAGAAGTAGCACCCTGCTGAGTAGGGAAGTTTTGAGGAGTTTCTATTGCTAATGGTTGAAACTTATTTTTATTTTTAATCCCCCTTCAGGCCATTGGATAATACCTCAACCTATGACCTGGTTACCCACAACCAAAACAACCATCTTGGCTAGCTTAACACATCCCTAGGTGATTCTTCCTACACTAGCTAAAAGTGGATAAGTCATAAAGTTAGCTAGTGCATTAGCCTAAGACTTAGCTTCAGATGGTTTACCTTTCTTAAACTTATGGGGGCCAAGTATAGAAATGGTGCACTTGTAGAAGATTGAGCTAGTGCAAAAATATCTTTTGAAAAGAGGGTTTATTATTCCTAGTAGACATTCATTGCTGACTCTAATAATACTAACTCATTCTATGCCTTTTTTCTCTTCCTCTACCTCTTCTTAATATTTTCGTCCTATATCTGTTGTTCATATGTCATGAGTAGGGAGATTTTCATGCCTCCAATAAACATGGTGGTCTTGCACTCCTTGTTTACTAGATCCAAAATCATTGATGACATGACTATAATTGCTCATCTTGTCCTTTAGATCAACAACGATCTCTAGAGCATACTTTGACAAATACATGATCCTGAGGACATACTCTTTAACTATCATAGAAACCTAGTTGAGGTATTTTAAACTCTTCTACCTTTTATTCCCAGAACATCCAAGGGAAGAATCTACCGACAAAATCTTGGAAAAACACATCCCAGGTAGCTCAGGAAGCCTCCACCTTTACATTCCTTCCACCGTGTGAATTAGAGGTGAGACACATTCTTAAACTTGTAATATTCTAGCTTAACTCTCTCCACCTCTTAATCTGAATGACATAAAAATATCACAACTTCATTAACATAGTTCTGGGGATCCTCATCTACTTTGGATGCTGGTTCATTCTGATGAACTCTCTGACTCATGAGGAAATAGTACCCCCAATGGGCTACAACCTGTTATTTGACCTGGGAAGTAAAGGCATGGGCCAACAATGGATTGCATTCTTGAATTGAAGGGTAATTCCCTATTCAGGTTGGGATTTGGGGATGGATGGGCCAGATTCCTATCTTGACAAGAAAAAGTTGTGTTGCCCGCAGCTATGTGTACATGTTGTTTGTAAGGAGACATATTCACATAAAAGAATAGAACACAGATTAGATATTGTCTTATAGTTAGACTTCATGGAACGAGAGAGTACATGAAAGTACTAATACTTTTCATAAATGATTAGTAGCCTTTACATTATAGGAGCACTCTACAAACCCATAGAAGAGACTCTACTAAATCCGGCTTCAAACATCAATAGAACTCTTGAACCTTGTGATCCAATACCAAGTTTATCGCACCTCGAGCCTACATCTTGGATGACACACACACCTAAAAACTACGAGTAGTCCAAGCTAGCCCTAGGCACATGCACTTGGCTACTGACTATGACATACAATGGAAGCATACTAAGAACATAACAGACAGTGAATGATAAATAAAAACAAAAAGATACTAAATCTAAAAAACTATTCCTAGAAAAAGATAAATCCATAGTATGACTCAGGATACTACAACTCAATGTTTGAAGCCTCTACTAACTTAGATTGAGATGATAGAAAAAATCCCTAGCTAAATATTTAATAGATTAAACAATACCAAAGTAAAGAAATAAATAATCACTCTCTTCCAAAAAGCTATTAGGAGTCAGCAATCTAGACTGGATAGCAAAGTCTGACTAAGGTATGGAATGAGGAGGAAGACCTGTCTCTACATTATTTAAACAATGCAACAAAAAATATGGTCAGTATGTTGAATGTACATGTATGTGAGATTTTGAATAAATATATGTTATAAAAACTATAAATAGAGATCCTGGATAAAAACATGAAGTAAATAATGAAATAAATGGTAAGTCTAGAAATTGTATGTAATGGCTGAAATCATGTACACAAACTAGAATCAAGAATACTTTGGTTATTCTTTGAATATCATAAGTAGACTAAAACTATTAGGTCAAAGAAACTATGCAGTTCTAAATCATCAATCATATAACAAGATTTTCTCTTAAATGGCATAAACCATCATATGAGCAACATGGAGTCCAACGTACTAAGCCCCACTCTTAAAATAGTCCACCTTAAATTTCCATAATTAGATTGAATCATAAAGATAAGGATCCTTTTATAATCCATAAAGGCAACCTATGCTAGCAGTGCAGTTCTGGAATTCGGCTAAATCTGAATCCAATCGATGCTAAATAGTCCTCCCAAACCATGTATTATGCTGATATTTATAAAAATCTATCACATGGGACATATCTAGATGCATGGTCTATTTTTGGTCATTGATGGTCCATATTATATATCAAAATGTATTTATAAATTCATAAGTTTCAAATATTTCATGAGTTTCATGAAATCTAAATTCATACAATTCTCCAATAAGACTACATGAGTTTAATTCTGACAAGGATCATGAACTAATCATAAAAGCATACTTAAACAAGATAAATCATTCTTACAATGTAAATTTATGGGCATGAGTAATAATAAACTCAAAAATCATTAACATATATAAACAATTCATAATTACACTCGTATGAACAATGTCGGGATAACAATCATGCTTCGAGTTGAAACCTTAGGATCACAACATATAATTAAATTCTTGGAGACATGGATTTTGGGCATGAAGGTTGAAAGAACCTTCACTAAACACCTAGATACATGAAGCGGAGAGGATTTCTTGAGAATAACCCATTGGAGAAAACTATACATTTACCTTGAAGATGAGTCCTAGGAATATTGATTAAAGAACTTTATCTCTCCATTTTTGACAAGATAATTATAATTTTGGGAAATAGTGAATGTTTAGACTTGGTTCTATTTATACTCATATATGGAGGGTCTAAAACAATTAAATAATCATGTTTATAGGTCAGGAGAAGTTACAAAATGCCTTGATAAAATAACAAAAATTTGGAAATAATCATTTGTTGGGCCATTTAATGGCTCATTGGATGGGTTCCATGACCATGAAACGTGCTGTAAAATGGAACTAAAATTTTTAGGATTCTATTTTGAGTTTAGGAATTAATAGTATGGGTTATGGAATGCACTCCACGACTCATAGAGTTAATCATGAACAAAAGGGAAATTGGGTGGATACCACAGAGGGATTCACGACTCATGAACACAGTTCCATGAGTCATGGACTAATTCGTGAAATAAAGGGCCATTTCTAATGGGCTACCTCAGTTTCAAATCTTGGACGGTTCATGAAATGTGTTCCATGGTTCGTGATTAGAGTCATGAACTGAGTGATCACTTTTAGAGGTTCTGGGTCAACTCCATGTCTAACAGTATGGCCCATGGAACATTCCAAAATATGTAGAGTTATTCATGAAATTGAGAAATTCCCCATTGAGTTATATTAGTGGGTCTACAAACTGTGAAATCCATAAAATGGTTTGTGAACCCCTTTATGAAAGTTGACTTGGTTTAAAATTGAAGGTTTTTAACATTATTCAACAGGTATTAAAGTAAAGAGGGATTTTAAGCATGAATTTTAGTTTTTTATATTACAATATTTCCCTCTTGAGATCATTCACTCTAGAATGAAGGAAGGAACTTAGTTTGACTAGTTTTCTGGACTGATAGAGTACTATTAATGAGCATAAGGACTTGAATGACATTAAGCATTGCATGATCAAACTTGTGATGAATACATAAACATAAAAGCATAAATAATTTTTCCTAAGCATGGAATACGAATAAAATAGTAAAAATTCAGGAGCTGTTACCTCATATTGGTCTGGGGCTAGTTGGGAACTGGTATGAGTACGTCTCCATCACATCAACCTCTATTTCCCAAATATCTTTTTTAAAGAACTTATTCCTCTATAAGATTTAACCAAAGCTACTTTTTTATTCTAGGGTATCTAAACCTATCTATCCAGAATCTAAACTAGTGTCTCCTAAGAAGTGAGGTTATCCCTCACAGCTATTCTATCTACAGGAATAACCAAAGAAGGATAACCAATACACTTTTTCAATAGAGAAATATATAAACTTGGTGCACTCCTGCTAACTCAGTTGTAAGATCTAACTCATAGTTCACCTGTCCTACCCTTCTCAGAATATGTATAGACCTACATAATGGGGGCTAATCTTCCCTTTCTTTACAAACTGCATCACCTTTTAATGGTTGAGACCTTCATAAATACCCAATTATCTACATCAAATTCCAAATCTCTCCTTATAAAATCAACATATGTATTTTTCCTACTCTAGGTTATAGTCAATTTTTCTTGAATAATTTAAACTTACAAAGTAGTCTCAATCACAGACTTTGGACCTATTAAAGAAATATCACCAACCTCCAACCAGTCAATAGGTGATCTATACCTTCTCCTATATAAGTCCTTAAATGGAGCCATCAGGATACTGGAATTATAGATGTTATTTTGCGATAACTTTATCAATAGTAGGTGGTCATCACAACTACCTTAAAGTCAATTGCATAGGAAACCATCATATCCTCCAGAGTCTAGATGGACTACTCAGCCTGACCATCTGTCTATGAATGAAAAGTTGTGTTGAGATAAACTTGGGTACCCAAACCTTTCTGGAAATATTTCCTATCAAAACTACAAAGTTAACTAAGTAACCCTATCACAAATGATGGATAAAGTCACACCATGCATCTAATTATCTCCTGAAGGTATGTCTTATCATATTCCTCTATTGAGAAGTTGGTCTTGATAGGGAGGAAGTGAGATGACTTGCTCATCATGTCTACTATTACCCAGATGGAGGAATGCTATCTATAGGTACTAGGAAAACCTACTATGAAGTCCATGTTAACATGACATTATTTCTATATCGATATTTCAAAATTCCATGACACACTTCTTAGCTTGTGATGCTCAACTTTCACCTACTAGCAGTTAGGACACTTCTCCATAAAATCAACTATGTCCTTCTTCATTCCATTCCACCAATAGACCTCACTTTAGTATTGGTATATTTTAGTGGCACAAGAATGAATAGAGTAGTTGGAATTATGAGCCTAGGATAATCTCATCTTTTTCAACCAATCTACATCAAAAACACATAGACGGTACTGATATCAAAGGCTCAAAGCACACCATCTCCCCCTTGGGATAAAACCTTCACTTCTTGCTTATCGACAACATCCTTGAGTTTGTGTGATACTAAATCACTATCTCTCTTCTTCTTCTCTATAACAACTAAGAAGACTAAGACATATTCTAAACTAAAATTCCCCCATTATAAGTACCAACAAGTCTGATACCTAAGTGTGCAATCTTGTGCATTGTTAATAGGATTAAAGTTGTTCACTTTTAGCTTCCTGATAGACCTATTCTTGAGTGGGAGTGTACTAGAGTATGTCCGAAGGGTAGGTTCACTTTGTATCTGAAGGCTAGAAAGATCATTTCCAAGGGGTTTCTATATCATTTGGTTTGAATTTAGGACTATGATTCCTAGACTCTTGTTATCCAGTATGTCCCAGTAGTTTGAGAGTTTCTTGATGAATTTCTGAGGATTTACCTAAAGTCCCTCCTAATAGAGAGATATACTTTGGTACAGATCTTCATCCAAGCACTCAGCGTACTTTTGTTCTGCCACATGGGATGGAACCAGGTGATCTTAAAGAGTTGAAGGACCAGTTAACTAATCTTTAGACAAGAGGTTTATCTACCCAAGTGTATCTCCATGGGGTGCTTCTGTCGTGTTCATACGTAAGAAAAATGGCTCCCTCCATATACGCATTCACTAGTGTCAGCTAAACAAATTCACAATAAATAATAAGTATCATACTCCAAGGATTGATGACTTGTCTGATCAGTTGCAAGGTGCTACCTATTTTTATAAGATTGATCTCTATTCGTGCTACCATCAGCTTAAGGTCAGAGAGTCTAATATTCCAAAGATATTTTTTATACTCGTTATCGCCATTTTTAATTCGTGGTCATGTATTTTGGTCTGACTAATGCTTCTGAGGCTTTCATGGACCTCATGAATAGGGTTCTTAAGAACTAATTGAATGTGTCATGATTGTCTTTATTAATGATATTCTGGTTTATTCTAGAAGCAGGGAGGAATATGAAAACCATCTTTGAGTTGTTCTTCAAACCCTTAGAAAGCGTCATCTTTATGATAAATTTTCTAAGTGTAATTTTTTGCTCAGTCAGTCGCCTTCCTTGGTTTTATCATTTCTAGCGAGGGTATTCAGGTAGATTCCCAAAAGATTATCTCTATCCATAATTGGACTAGACCTAACTCATCATATATTTGTTTGGGTCATCTCTCCCATAACCGCTTCCTTGACTCGTTTGACTCATAATCAAGTGAAGTTTGAGCGGTATGATGCTTGTGAGAAGAGTTTTCAGCAAATGAAGGCTAGGTTGATATCTACTTTGGTGTTGACTTTGCCTAATAGTTTTGATAGATTTTTTTGTATTTTGATACTTCAAGATTTGGTCTTGGTTACATTCTGATAAAGTGAGGTAAGGTTGTCTCTTATGCTTTTAGATAGCTTAAGGTTCATCAGAAGATTATCCTACCCATGATCTTAGGCTTGTAGCTGTAATTTTTTCTTTGAGGTTGTGAAGACACTACTTGTATAGGGTGCGGTGCATGTATATGTCTTCACCAATCATAAGAGTTCACTTCATGAGTTTGGTAAAAAGGATTTGAATCTTGATAGAGGAGATTTCTTGAGTTGTTGAAGAATTATCACATGACTGCAATTTATCATTCAGGCAAGGCCAATGTAGTGGCTGATGTCCTTAGCAGGTTGTTCTTAGGGAGTTTGTCACATGTTAATAGGGATAATAAAAAGTTAGATAAAGATTTGCATAGGCTTTCACACCTTGGGGTTAGAATGATTTTAGCATGGGATGGTGGTATGTGTGTTTAGAATGCTTCCAAGTCATGTCTTGTTGTTGAAGTGAAGGAGAAGCAGGATAGTGGTCCGATTCTAGTCCATAAGCATAAGTGGTAGGTTTTCTCCAAAGGAGCAGATGGGGTTCTTAATTATCAAGACCGCATGTGTGTTCTAGCAGTTGATGGTTTGAGAGAGAGGATTATATCATAAGATCATAGTTCTCATTATTCAGTTCATCCTATAGATACTAAGATGTAAAGGTATTTGAGGGAGGTGTATTGGTGGTAAGGTATGAAGAAAGAAATGGTAGAGTTTGTGGTTGTGTCCTAGTTGTCAACAAGTAAAGGTAGAGCACAGAGACTAGCAGGGTAGATGTAATAGTTGGAGATTCTGAATTGGAAGTGGGAAATGGTAAGTGATTAATATGGATGTTCAATGGCTTACCGTTAGCCTAGAGGTGCCATTACATATGGGTTATAGTAAATCAAATGACTAGTCTACTCACTTCCTACCTATTCACACAAGTTATTTAGTAGAGTAGTATTGTAGGATCTACTTGGGGGATATTATTAGTATCCATAGTGTACCTCTGTCTATTATATCAAATCGTAGTCTGCAGTTTGCATCTCAGTTTTAGAGATCATTTTTGAAGGATCTTGTTACCCAAGTTTAGTTGAGTACATATTTTCATACGCGGATAGATGGCTAGGCTGAGAGGACTATTCAGACATTGGATGATATTATGAGGGTGTGTATAATTGATTTCAAGGGTAGGTGGATTGAGCACCTACCTTTAAATACGTTTGCATTCACCAATAGTTATCATTCAAGTATTCATATGGCTCCATTTGAGGCATTTTATGGGAGGCGGTGTGTGTCTCTATTTGGATGCTTTGATGTTGTAAAGTAGTTATTGTAGGTTCATAATTTGTTATTGATGCTACAAAGAAATTTTAGACTATCAGAGAGAGCTTGATGAGAACCCAGAGTAGGCATAAGTCCTATGTAAATGTGAGGAGGAGTGAGTTAGATTTTGATGTTGGTGATTGGGTATTTTTGAAGGTGTCTCCTATCAAGGGCTTCATGATATTTGGTAGAAAAGTTAATTTAATTACGAGGTACATTGGGCCTTATCAGATTGTGAGGAGGGTAGGAAAGGTTGCCTGCCGGTCAGATCTTCCAACATATCTATAAGCAGCTCACCATATGTTTCATGTCTCATTATTGAGAAAATGAATGAGTGATCCATCTTTGATAGTGCCAGTCGAGGATATCAGCATTCGTTATAGTTTGATGTATGAGGAGGTCCTCGTTCAGATTCTTAATAGATAGGTTCGTAAGTTAAGAACTAAAGATATAGTGTTAGTTAAGGTTCTCTGGAGGAACCAACCAGTTGAGGGAGCTACATGGGAGGTACAGGTAGATATTACTTGTAGATACTCGTATTTGTTCCCTTTTAGTTCCATTCCTTCTTAAGGTAATAACCTCCCTATTCAACTTGTGTATGCTTTAGTTCATGAACATGTATCATGTCTTATTGCATAATTCCAGTGAGTGTATTCATACATAAGTTGAGCAGAGTATTGATGCTTAGTTGAGGTAGTAGTACACAGGTCCTTATTCGTGCATTTATGTGCTATTTGACTAATTTTGATGTTTAGGATAGTTGTTGTATTTTTCGTGTTTATAAATTGAGTTAGTGCCATTTTAGAGTATGTTTGATGAAATAAAGTCATTGGATATCATACTTATTTCCAGTTTAGTCAGTTGGTTAGTTTCAACAGTTGAGTTCCCTCTATTCGAGCTATAGCGTTCATTCAAGGAAGAATGATCCCAAGGGGGAGATAATGTAACACCTTGAAATCTTTTTCCTTATTAATAATATCCTAACCTAAGTGTTGTATTAGTGCTTGAAGATTTGAGGTCATAAACATCTTCTATCAAAAAAGTTGAGTTCAAAGCCTTTTCAAAAAGCTTAATTTTAGTGTTACTTTGTGAATGGGTAAAATATAAACGACCATATACTTTTAAAAATGATTTAGGTAAACCGTTACCTATCCACAGAAAGAATTTTGAGTCTAGATTCCAAAACAACAAACCGCATGTTATTTTGAGTTTGAAGTAAAAATGGCTATTTTACTAGAGACTATCCAATAATGAAATGTTCCTAGGTGCATAGTACGAATCCTGGTTTCACATAATACAACTCGTGGAGTGCAAGATTAGAAAACATGATACGAGTCTTACTGCACCACAAAACCATACCACAACCCGTACTATACCATAACATGACTCATACTACAAAATCATGATATTGAGCCAAAGATAAAACTTATTTCCCTCTTATACGAGACCCACAACTATCTCTGGATTTGAAGACCATGACCCATCGTATTGAAGACTACAACTAGTACCCCCTTTGTAAACCCCATCCAATGAGAAAAACTCATGCACGACTTAAGGAGAGGCACGCCACGGGTCGTACAATGCCACTGAAGGACTCATGGAGTGGTTTTAGCTGATTTCCAAGTACGTTTAATGAAGGGTTGTAATGATTTGTTTGTTCATTTACTTGATTTTTTCCTTTTTTTGTGTTTAGAGACATCTGGTAGTTTCCCCAAGATATTTACAACTTGCTGGGACCCGTAGTCTAATGTCGTGGCAACTTAATTGCATGTTATTTCTATTTTCCTATTTTGAAGTTCAAGTTTTGAAATGGTGGAATTTGAGAGTAAAATCTTAGTAAACGCACTCAGAAGCAATTTTTGATAGTTCCTTTAGCTCCGAAATGCCAACCTTTGTCTTGGTGGATCTTAAGTTTATATTTTGGTTTTTCATTTTGAGATTGGGCTATTTGTGGAAATAAAGCTCATCCAAAGCTCATTTTGGAGCCTGGGTGGTCTTTTGGTGATTATAGCATTGGATTGGGATTCCAATGATTCCATTATCTTAGCTAAGTTATTAGTTTCCTTCCAGAGGTGTCTGGGCTCATTTTGGGTTCGTTTGTGGAAGTTTTGAAATTTCCTCTTTTGAGTGGTTTTGACTTTGGGTTTCTTTTCTCTTAAATGACCTCAGTTGATTATTTCATAAGTGAATCCCTAGAATCATAATTGGATAGTTCTTAACACTTTTGGCTGTATTTGGAGCTATGGGCCTATGGTGTACGCATTTCGAGGACTTTTGTTGGTGCTCAAGTAAGCTAGGTTTATGTACTTTCATTATAGACTGGGCCATTAATTGGTGCTTCTGATGTGGCAAGAAGTATCGGTTGGGGTTTAGATTGATCACTGAATCCTATTTGACTTGTGTTTATTTTATTGATTTTTTAGTGCCCTGAAGGGGCGTAAAGGATGAAGGGTTGTATGTCCAGGTCTTGGCCTCACTGCGATGGGCCTACAGACCTTAGGGACTATTTAAATTATCATACGGTTTGTTTTCTGAGATGATCTTTTAGCTGGTGGCCATTGACAGATCTTAGAATTCGGTTGCTTCTGTTCCTGTTATTATTAGCACTGTTGTTGCTATGTCGTGATTAGGCATTTGTATAAGGTTGGATTTCAATAGTGCACCTAGAGGTGATAGGGCTTAGACACTTTATTCGATTAAGAGGTGTGGTTATCCAAGGCACAAAACCTGAGTATAGTATAGAGGAGGCACAGACCTCCGATATGGGTACTAATGGGGTACTTATCCTGACCTCAAGTTTGAGGTGCGATCCTCTGAGGCATGGAACCCAAGTATGCTAGATAGGGAATAGAACCCTAAGCATGGCACTAATGAGGCATAGACTCCTGAGATAGGTACTGATGGGGTAATTACCATATTCTTGAATTACACGCGGTCCTCAGAGGTACGAACCCCGAGTTCAGCATATGTAGGCATAAACCCTAAAATTTGACATTGATAGGGCTTATACCCTGGACTTGAGTTGAGGTGTGGTCCTCCAAGGCACGAACTTTGAGATTCATCTTAGTAGGGGCGTAATTCCCCAAGATTTGACACTAAGAGGGAGGCCCTGGTATGATAAGGCTTTGTTCAGATTTACTTTCCTGTACTCGCCATGTATTACTTTCGTACCATTTATGCTCACTGGGCTTAAGGGGGAAGTCATAGAGGGTTTTGTTGTGATGTGTATACTTACTGGCAAGATTGGGCACCAGGTAAGCTTTTTGTGTGTACTTTCTGTCCTAAACATAGCTGTATTTTACTATTCGGTCCTTTATTTATGATGTATATATAAAGAAACATATGGTTAGTCGGGTCTTGACTTAGCAGGAGCATAAGTATATTCCCTTACTTCGATTTTAGGTTTTTGAATAGTGATTACTATCGTACGTGTCTACCATATTTTAGTTCCCAGTAGAACTGTACTTACACTCTGTTGAGGGTATCGTAGTCCGGTATCTTTATATTTCAAGATTATCTGTTAATTTTAATACTTTCCTACTATTTTTGACCTATTTTAGTTCCTCGTTGTTTCTTACTTATACTTTATTTTAGCCCCGTTCGGCCTATGATGCCTACTAGGCACCTTTTTTTGTACTTATGCGCACTTCTGTATATTTTCATAGTCCAAAAATTGGTAGGAATTATCAAAGACGATGAGATCATACATAGTAGATTCAGCTGGTTACGGAGATTATGGTGAGCTTTGCCGCTTGAGAAGACCATGGTTTCCATGATCTCCAACCTGCTTTATTTTTGTCTATAGCAACCCTTTGTAGTTCACTTTTGCAAGAGTTGCTTTG
>JBDJHY010157510.1:0-12700 GCA_039654485.1 Withania somnifera
GTGTTTGTTACTTTTTTGCACTTGTTTTCTTCAGTGTGCTCATAGGTCGGATGGGGGGCCTATGGGTGAGCATGTTCTTATGTACGCTGCGCAATTGCTTTACTTATTATTCATATTACTACTTATCTGTTATTCTTAGTTACTTGCTGCTTCATGTTATGTGGGATTAGTGCTTATTACTTTTTTTCATTCAATTATCCTTTCACTTGAGGTTACAGGTATACTGACCATGTTCTAATCATATCTTCCTTAATTCCTTTTATTATTGTTATATTTCACATATATTATTTCAAGGATGCCGACTATATTCATTTCCATTACCTGTGTTCCTGTTATGTGATTAGCTAGTACTATCAGTCTATGTGACACTTGCTTTGTGATTGAGTTGCTAGTTTTTCGGTATTGTACTAATTTCTTCATGACCCTTTTTCTTGTATTCTATTATTTACTACATTTATTACTGTTATGCGCTCAGTGAGTCCTCGAAGCCTACCGTGTACGGGTTTCTTCGATGACTTATACTCATAATACACTTGCACTTGTACAGATCCGAGTACAAGTTCTCGTTCATGATACATAGATTGCTATTCATTCAGATTCTATTCACATCAGAGATTCAGGGTGAGCTTGGCGTCCGGCTTGACCCTGCTTCTTTTCAGGCTTATGTTTTAGTGGTCTCCATTGTATTTTTGAGACATGTTGATACTATCTTTATTTCAGTTTTTATCATTCTGTACTTAGTGGTTCGTTTAACACTAATACCGGATTTTGGGTGGTTTCTTTCTTAATTAATTTCACAACTTTATTATTTTTATATGACTTTTGATATTTTTTCGTATTAAATATAGTATTCCACCGCTTCGGCTTTAGATTATGAGGTTTGGTTCTCCTATTGGTGGCATAGTAGGTGCCATTATGATCTGCGAAATTGGGTTGTGACAAATGGTAGCCGAATCTGAGATCTATCTTAAAGAAGAAACTAGCACCCTAAAGTTGGTCAAACAGGTCACTGATTCTTGGAATGGGATACTTGTTTTTGATGGTGACCTTACTCAACTTCTGATAATCTATACATATACTAAGAACACCATCTTTTTTATGCACGAACAAGACAGGGGCTCCCCTAGGTGAAATATTAGGCCTAATGAACCCCTTGTTTAGAAGATATACTAACTGTTCCTTGTATTTTTAAGATCTACTGGGGCCATCCTATAAGGTGGAATAGATATGGGTTGCATATTAGGAAGAATGTCTATCCCAAAATTAGTCTCCCATTCTAGAGGGATACCTGGGAGCCTGTCAGGAAATACTAAGGGAAAATCTCTAACCACTAAAACTGACTACAAATGGGGTCTCAGACTCAGAGCCCTTAAACCTAACCAAGTGCTAAATTCAACCTTTATAAATCATATTTCATGCCTAGAGGTAGTATACAAAATGACCCTTAGTCATGATTAAGCTACCATCCCACTCTAGAACTGACTCACCCAAAAACTGGAATCTGACTAGTCTATTCCTATGGTCAACCGAGTCATAGATAGAGTGTAACCAATCTGTGCCAAATATAATGTTAAAATCTATTATGTATACCTCTATCAAGTCAGCAGAGGTGACTTTCCCAAGAATTAAAACTGGGTAATCCCTATAGACCTTTTTCGTAATTATAGAATCACTAATTGGAATAGATACTGGAAATTACTAGGAGAGATGGATAGTATTAACCCCAAAATTTTCAACAACATAAGGTGTACAAAAATATTATGCATCCCCTAGATCTAACAACATAAAATAATCAATAGAGTAAACTTGAAACATACCAGTGACAATATCGAGCGACCCTTCTTCATCCTGGTAGGACCCTAATGCCTATAATCAGTTCTGGCATTGACCTCTATCAGTACCCAAAGTATTACCCCGCTGAGTAGGGTGGTCTGGAGGAGTTGTTGATGCTAAAGACTATGCTACCCAAAGAACTCAAAGTTTTTCTGTGACCTAGCTGGCCACATGTAAAACACCTACCCTAACTAGATAAACTTCTCCTCGAATGATTCTTCCCACACTAATTATAAGTGGTAAAAGCCATGTATTGGTCAGAGCATTACCCTATGTAACCCCCGAATTTTTGAGCTAGAATTTAAAACCATTCTACATATGTGGTTAGGATCACTCCTTGTGAGTTATCACTTGTTCCTATGTAATATAATAATTTCTAAAGTTTGAAGGTAGTGTTGTATAAGATTCAAGATCATAAGGAACTCTCTGTACAAAGTTAAGTTCAAATATTTTCTATCATTGTAGTTTATGTATTATTTCATGCATAGGTCAACTTCAAACGATCATATCTACCAATCTATAAGAAGATATGTGACCTATAACCTATTTAAGTAAAGTTATTTGAGTATATTTTCTAATGCAACAACCATGTATCATTTTGAGGTCTGAGTAAAAAGTTATGGCGATTTTACTAGACGGACATCGTGAACCAATTTAAGAAACTCATTGGTATGGCTTTTTTCATAGCTACATGACATGAGGCCACAAATAGCCTTATTTCGTAAGGATATTTGGAGATAGTGAAATCCTTTTAACACAATTATATCCTAATCTATGAGTATTTGTGTGGTCCAAAACCTACCTATCTGCAAAAATGCCTTTAACTCTAGTTTTTAACACAACAAACCACACGTCATTTCGAGTTCAGAGTAGAAGCTATGTCCACTTTAGTAAAGTGGTCTATTAGCAAGCATAACACATTTAGAAATAAGTATGCAAATAATATTCACTGAGGCTAAATGTGGTACCCACTATGTCATGCTAGAGAAGTTTTTGCGATGGAAACCATGACACGGCTGCCGCCACTGTTAAGTATTATGTTGTGTGATTCTATCCCTGGTTTTGCGAAGATATTTCCAAAATTTCACCCTATTAATTCCTAGCTATACTATGTTGTTTTAACACCTTTTAAGTGTATAGTTGTTATGAAAATTATTGAATTTCCAAAACTAACCTTAACTCCCCATACTTAGACTATTCTAAAATCCCTAATCCCTTTCATTCTTTATAGAGCACTAAGACAAGAAAAAGAAAACAAACGACAGTTCGTCACAACCCTCAAGACTAGGGTTTCATACCAAAGGTCAACAATAAGCCTTCTCTTCTGATTCCAAGCATCGATTCTTCAAGGTTCCAGGTATGTTGGCTAATGAGCATGGGTATTCTTTCACCCATGTGCCAAAATCCCGAATTTAAAGTTTAGAAAATTGTAGAAATTTATTGGGGTTTGTTCAAATAAGAAATGTATTTTTTTGAAAGCCTTCCTAAGCATGTTCTCCATCATCCAATTAGTACTTTACACAGGGTTTTGCATATTATGTTATGAATTACATCCTCTATTCATAGTCATGTCCATGATACATATTATTGGAGTTGGTGAATTTTACCCTTTAATTGTGAGCTGGAGTTGAAATTCCTAAGTCATGCTTATTGGGCATAACTTATGAAATTTTACAGTGAAATCCTTACTAGTCAAATGTTAAGAATGCCATGATTTATTTGAAGTTTATTAAATATTTAACATTTATCAACTTTACTTGTTTTGAACATGATGAATATGATTTACATGAGTTTAATGAAAGCTTGAAAAACTTTACAAGTTTTATGATATTGTGAAAATTTTGGCTTAAACTATAGTCCTTGACATGGTTTTCTTTGAACATGAGAAAAGTTGACAAGGAATCGCCTAAAGAGGCTAAGACATTGTATTTGACAAGAAATTTTGCAATAGGCTAAGACATGGTATGTTGATCAAGTTTTTTTTAAAACTATTTATATCGTTAAGTCAAGAGAAATGATTTTGGGAGTAGTACTAGCATAAAGTGAATTCGTTCAATCAGTATGTTGCCAACCGTAGGTTATGTTTTGGCCCAAAAAGACATGTTTGTAATATTCTAGTTAGATCTACTAGGTTATTGAACAGTGTTGTACCTGTGGCAGGGTATGGTGCTCCATGCCAATCGGGATGATAGACTAGATTCCATGTTTGCTCACATGGTCTTATATATCGGCTAAAGAACCTCCCATAAAATGGTTAGGAGTCATTATTTTGAAAGGAAAGTTAAGTTTGAAAATAATTTATACGTTTAGATTTGTTTAATTCATTTAAACTTACCTGAGACATTGACTCATAACTATATCTAGTCATTCTTTTCAAAGCTTATATATGCACCACATGTCCAGTATGCAGTATATCAGCATAAAAGTGATGAGTAAATAGTATATCAGCATGATAGTGGTTAGTCAGCATAGGTCAACATAGTAGCCGATTGAAGACTATTAATAAATGATACTGTTGCAAATTATTGCTTCTTGATATAGAGATTCATAGTCATAGTCGTTCATGCACTACATAGATGTTTTCTTTATTTTTGATTATAGCTTATTTCACTAACCTTCTGTGTACTCAATACATTCAAATGTACCTATTGCATACTCTCTTGCATTGCATGTATTTTACATATGTAGGTTTAGCCAACCATTCATATACTAGAGGTAGAACTGGACCCACATTCTTAGAAAGCTAGAATTGAAGTTAGTGAGTTCCCATTTTGTCTAGGAACCAGAGTTGATGTTATATCATTATTTTTTTTAAGGTGAGACACTTGAGATATTATTTCATTCAGTTTTGGCTAGCTAGGGGCATTGTCCTAGACCTTTTGATATTCAGTTTGTTAGTGGCTTTCATATAGTAAAGTGACAGTTGATATTGAGTTTTTTATTGTTCAGTATTATTCACATTATTGATTGATATGTGAGGCCCATTAACCCTTTTCATTTTATTTTACTATGATCTTGATTCTTTTGAGTATGAATGTTAGAGTTATGTATGAGCCAAGGATCCATCCAAGGTTGCGGAGGCAACTTAGTGGCTAAGGATGCCCGGTCCTGCCTAGGGGTGACTCCGGGGCATAAAAATTATGCTCAATAAAGCCCGCTCTTCAAGCATCATGTGTTTAGTATGTGAAGTACTTATTCGTATTGTACTATAATTCTCAGAACCCCATCTCGAGTTACAAGGTTTCAATAAGAATCAAACTCGATAGAACAATACTCTTTTCAATTGTGAATTCTAGTTCAGATTTCATGTTTAAGGTACAGAGTTAGACTTCCACCCATGACTTCTACAATTTATACCCTTACCTTATTTTACTCTAGTAACTACAGGTATAAGGTAATATTGTAGTGAAAGGAGATAGGTGAGAAATCTAAGGTCGAAGATAGTTTATATTTAGTTAATGATAGCTCTGGTGTGTTAGTATCAGTGCAGTTTCTAAGTTTTGATGAAGAATGAGATAAGTCTAGTTAGGTGTAAAAAGTAGATGAGGTTGATGATTAGAATGGTTTTAAGAAGATCCCTAGGCAAATTTAGCTTCAAGGAAGTAAGTAATAGAACATAGTTTTAAGTTTGAACATCATGTTGGTAGATGTATGAATGAATGCATTATGTGGTTAGTAATTCCTTGATTGGATATAGAGAATGATTAATCATAGGAGCAATAAGTAATGGTTAGATGGATATAGAATATGGAATAAATGGCTTAGATCAGCATGATTTCATTTCAGATAGTACCGTGTACCTTCGGGTTAGGCTTGAACAAAGTAAGTCTTGAAACTATACTTGGCCCATATAATATTTAATTAGCATGCACTTAACAAAATTTGAATTCACAGCTAGTGAAGGTTAGTTTTTCATGAGAAGAACCATGTTTAGGAAGTATTGTTAGGCTGGAAACTTGGCAGTTGTATTTCTTGAGGCAGAGTAGTCTTATAGATTTCTCATGTTCCACATTAGATAGTTCCAGCCTAAATGCTTCAGTTGACTCCTAAACTCTCAATGTGAATCAGTTCCTTATAGCCAATAAGAGACTTTTTTGCTTCAGTACTTTCTCTTATTTTCTCCTAGTTTTACTCCCAAAATTTCATGTCTATGACCATTTCATATGACACCTCGTATGTGTTCATGTTATGTGTATTACAGTTGGAGTTCCTAGAGGAATCAGTTCCAGCCATGGTAAGTGCTTAGTTTTAGAGATTTGTTTCATAGCTGGGGTTTTATAACCTTTCTAGCCTAGTCACGTCCTCTATTTATGGATAAAAAAATCTAAGTACCTGCATCTATTCCTTTATAGCACTAAGGTTTCCTCCCAGTTATACCTTTCATGTTTATGTTCCAAGTCAGATAAATTCAGATTCAAAAAAGTCTTATGTCCAAGCCCATGCCTTATGTGCTTGTGAATCCAAATCATATGACTAAGATACCTAGATTATGCTAGTAGCTCCTACCTTAAGGGTCTGAATGACTCGTGTTTTTGATCCTTTTCCTCAGAGTATCAAAATTCCTCATGGAAAAGATATCTATGGTAAGTATTCCACCTTAAAAAGGTGACCATATGATCTCATGACTTCAGGATATCCATGCTAGTGTCTTCATCGTACATCTCATGCTCATGTATTTTTTGTAGCCATCTATCATGATCAAACAACTATGAAAAATGTATCCCAGGCACGTTAGGACTATATGCTTAGATTCATATCATCTTAGCTAGTTTATCCCAACTATATCATCTGTTTATACGACGCCTCATACTCATACGACCCTTCATGGTTAATTCAAGTCCTCACACAGTACCATAATCTATCTCAGTTTTTTGTACATATTAGTTAATGCATTTCATGACATAGCATTCATTAATGTTTAAAATATGTTAGATTAGTTAGTGTAATGTTCATGTCTAGTTATTCATATCAGTCGGTGTCACATATAGAATCAGTATCCAGCTAGTCAACCTTTTCATGTTTCTTATGTCTATATTCATGCCACAATATTCATGTTTAGTCATACTCAACTCTAATTCAATATAGTGTATCATGTCAGTTAAGTTCAATCTTAGTATCCAGCCGCATCTCTGAGATTTTCTCATGTCCCAGCCTTATCCTTTCGAGAATGAATGATCCCAAAGGGTAGATAATGTAACACCCCGAATTTTTGAGCTAGAATTTAAAACTGTTTACGTACGTGGTTAGGCTCACACTTTGTAAGTTATCACTTATTACTAGGTGATATAATCATTTATAAAGTGTAAAGGTTTATAAGATTCAACAGCATAAGGAACTTCTAGCGCAAAGTTCAGTTCAAAGCTTTTCTATCATTGTAGTTTACATATCATTTCAAACATGAGTCAAATTAAAATTATCATATATCCCAATCTATAAGGAGTTATGTGACTTATAACCTATCTAAATAATGGTATTTGATTCTAATTTCCAATGCAACAAACCACATGTTATTTTGAGGTCTGAGTAAAAAGATACGAGGGTTTTACTAGACGCACGTCGTGAACCAATTTAAGAAACTCATTGTGCCTTTTTTCAAAGCCACACGACTTGAGGCCACAAAACGTTTTGAAGCGTCATGCCATGAAGCTATCCGAAGATAGTGAAATCTTTCATTTTTTTTATTTATCATTAGGGGTGTGGGGGCAATTGTCCTATCTGCTAGATGACTAAACTACATTGTTTAACCATTTGTAGGGGCATATTTAAGCAGCATTTAAGGGTTTTCTTCATTTTTTTACATTCAAAAATCCCTAATCATAAGAAGAGTAAGCAAACCACGTTCAATTCTTTGATAAAGTTCCCTCTCAAGGCTTCTTCATCAAGTTCTTTGATAATTTTTGTAAATCCTTCAGGTTCTTTAGGGATAAAATCCTTCCAGGTACGCAAGCTATTCAGTGGTGGGTTCCTTTCATCCCCATGTCCAAAATTACTTTCACATAGCTATCATGTTGTTCAGGTCTAAGGTTTTATTTATTTGATTTCATAAATTATGAACCCTAAATATGTTTTCAAGGTTCTAAGTATATTTTCCATGACAATGTGATTTTCATGATTTATCTACAAGTTGTCTTGAATAGATTAAACTTCCACGAATTCATGATTATGTTCAAGTTTACATGTTTTATGATATGATATAACAATTTGGTTTTTTGAATCCTATGATTAATAGTTATCTCAATAATCAAGATTTATATATGGCATTCATGAACAAAAAAGTTGCAAGTTACAAGCTACAAGGTTACTAGTTTACAAATTTACCAGTTTTTATGAGCCTAGAGTACATGTGTGCATTTTTTGGAGGATCATCTAATACTAAGGGAAAGACGTGTTTCAAGTAACTAAATTTCTCATAAAGCTTTCAAGTAGATTAAAAATCTAATTGGTACACCTTTAAATGGCACAACCTTCAAGTGGCTTAAAAAGATAACTGACCTATATTAATATGGTCAGGTAGAGAAGAGAAACCCCCTTATGTTCCAACATTAAATTATTCTATGTTATTCATTACTTGTATCTATGATTTATCTTGCATATATTTCAGCAACCAGAATTTCAGTCAAATCTTATGATTTGAATGTCATTTCAAGCATGATACTCTAAGTTTCATAGTATGATTTATGATCCTTGTCTTCAGTTTTAATTTACATGTCTTATAGAATTATGGTAGTTTTCATGATCTCAACCCTCAGTGTCAGCCTTATTTTCTCTCAGCATGTATTGTTATTATTAACATTATTCTTATGTACTTACCTGCATAACAGTATATTCAATTTACTGACCGCGCTTGGACTGCATGTTTTTACCATGTAAATTTCATGTACAATTCCAGTCTCATGGCCAACAGACTCCAACCAGCCATGCGTGATTCCTCATCTTTCAAGGGCCTGTTGATTATTTGGATTCAGTCTATTTTCCTAAATGTTATTTAGTCAGTATTTAGAGTTAGATGGTGCTTGTCTCATCAACTCATCAGTATTCAGTAGAGGCTTCATCATAGATAGACAGTCATTCAGTCAACATGTATAGTTTATTTCACATAACATTTCTTAACAAACAATATGAAATATAGTAATTTTTTTTAGTTTAATAAAAGGATTAATTCTTGCCCATATTCCGTATCTTTTTTCCAGTTTTTGTCTCATAACTCATACTCAAGATTTATGCTAAGAGGCTTGCTTAGGGTCAGAAATAACTCTGAGTGTCAGTTACGTCCAGGGGATAGTCTCAAGGCATGACACCATGAGACTTGGCCTCGGAGGGCTTCCCCTTCTGAAATTGGCAAGGCCCAAATATCGGAGCTGGTGCACTAGCTGAAGATGGAGTTGATACTGAAATCTCTGCTGAGATAGAGCATGAATTATAGGAAATATCAGTTGAACTCTATAGCACGAAGGACTACATAAAAGAAGTGATATTTTTCCTAAACGTTTGGTAGCCTTTCTGTTACAAGTGTGGTACTCTACACACCCATAAATTAGACTCTACTAAACACGATTTTAGACATTTTCTAGGAAAATTAAACCTTAGATTCCGATACTAAGTTCATGAGTCTACACTCTAAATGGGACAAGACGCTTAGGACTCATAAGTGAGCTTAAGCTATCCCTTAGCACATACACCTAGTCATAGGTCTAAACATATAGCAGAAGAAGTAAATGACATATGGATAATACTAAATATGGCATAAAAAAGAAAATTCACGACTTATAAATTGGCCACAAACTGGATTGAACATAAAATCATTTGACCATGTGCTAACTTAATATCCAAAACCTCTACAAATCATGGAATGAGCTGTTGGGACAAACCCCCAAGCAGTTCTCAAAACAGAAGTCTAAAATAGAACATGATAAAAATAAATAGAACAACTCCTGGTCTCCAATCAGTGAGGACTGACCAAGCTGCTCTACTAATAACTGCTACTAGCTACAAGGATGAGTAGGAAGACCTGAATATGCATTATCATGAAAAATTTCATCCACAAACAGTTACATTAAATATACTGGTATGGGAGTGTATGCATACAAAATGAAATAAACAAGAAAATCTCAATGTATGAGTAAATAAGAAACAAGAGCTAAGAATTATGTCGTTAGTCTGAAAACTATGTAAAGACCCAAAACTATAGTAAACTGAAAATGATGAATCTTTTATCAAGTTTCTAAAGCGTCATAATCAAGTCATTGCTTTAGTTTGATCAATGCAACTGTTTAGTTTTACATATTAAATCGTGAGTTAGGAGTTTCTAATAATCGACATAAACCACGCTATGAGCAACATGGAGTACAATGTCATAAATCCACACTGAAAAGGTCCAGCGTCATAAATTCACCTTGTTAATGGTCAATCTAACCTGCCATAGTTAGGACAAATCATGTCACATTTAAGCTAAAGATCTTTTACTAGGCCATATAAATGAACATGTGTTGGCTACATAGTTTGCGGACTTGATCATCACCCTCCTAAAAAATGTAATGTCAATTATTTTTTATGCTAAATAATTCTCTCCAAAATGCACTATGCTCATATTCTTAAAGGACTACCATATGGACATATCTAGATGCTCTGTCTAATCCTGGTCAGTAATGGCCAGCTAGATGCTATATCTAACCTAAATAAACTAATGATAGTTGAGACAGAGCTCCTTGTTTTCTGTCACAAATTATCATACTTGTTTCATAAATCTTGCTAAGTTCATGTAAGTTTCATGGGACCAGGTTCATATAGATTCTAATACTAGTTCATGATTTTTGATACCTTAAAATCATGAAGTTTTTATAAGTCATGATAAATCGGTTGAGCATGTTTCTTGACGATAGTTTCTATGAAGCAGGTAAAAGGAATGTTTACAAGTCTAAAATCATGTAAAATATCATAATCTAAAATATATGCTAACAACTGCAATAAAATATGGAGTTGGATTTTGAACCCTAGATTAAAAGTTATCATCTTCACTTGAAAACTAGAGTTTTGGGGCATAGGAGTGAAATCCTCTCATTAAATACCCCCATACCTAGTTTGAAGTGGAATTCTCGGGGGTATGACCTTAGAGAATGTGAAGACTTGAAACTCTAGGTGAGAACTTGTATGTACTGTTCTTGAGAGAGCTTTTTTGATTGAGCTTCTTATGTATTATGAAATAATGAAGAAAAAAGAGTCTTGGATATATATACTAGGGGTAAAAAGGGATTTGGAACGACTGGTTACATGTAATGGGGTCAAACAAAAGGTCTAAAATACCCCTAGATGACTTAATGAAATCATAGAACATTTGTTGTCATAAATCGGTACGAGTGGCCCCACGATTCATGGTGATGAGTCACGGGTCGTGACTCAACTCGTGGCTATGAAGTTTTGTTTGCTGGAATTTTGGTTCAGGATCCCACGAGTCCAAGGTACAACTTGTTGGTCCAAGTCACAAGTCGTGAGATGACTCACGACGTTATAGCTTAGAAATTTGGGTTTTTGGATCTCAGGGCCACGATTTGGTAGTACGACTCGTAACTAGGAGTCATGACTCGTACCTCCACTCATGTCCTGGACTTAAAATATTTTTTAGGAGGTTCAAAGTGACAAGGTTTTGTCCAACCGTCACAAGCTGACAGGCGAGTTGACTAACTAATCGCGAAGGCCAGTCACGAGCCGTTACCTGACTCATGAATCCTTGGAAAAAAAATTTGTGGTTTGGTTCTGCATTTTAAGCTAAGATATAAACTTTCTAGGCTGGTATAAGCATGGGGTATTACATTAAAACTCTGATCATGATATAGCGATTTGATTGAAGGAACCTAATGAAAGCTTGTATTTGAATCTAACGAAGTTAGCTTTTCTTGTTCTGCTTTTGAGCCATTGCTTGAACATGAAATTTAGTTAAAAGGTATCATTCTTCATTCGCCTAAACTCTAGCAGATGACTTTTATTTTATGTAAGCAAGAATGGAGGTGGACAATGGATAGAAAGTGAGGATCTTCTGAATTGTTCGGTTGATCATAGAACATTTTTGTGTCTCTATCTTTGTGAGAACTGAGTAGAGAAATTAATGTAGGCTTCCTTAGTAGAAAAAGGAAGCTACTGTTATTATTCTCTCCATTTTAATTTAATGTCTGATTTTGACTTGATACAAAATTTTAAAAAGTAAAAAAGACTTTAAAATCTGAAGATTTGTGAAATGGTATGTATTGAACAGGACCGAGTAGAGATAGATTTTTTGAACTGACTAATAAAACATATTCTCTAAACTATTAAATGTACTTATATTCTTAATCTTGATATAACTATTATGAGTTGTATATATTAATTATCATTCTTATTTATTGGAAGTTGGGATTCTGAGATGGATTAATATGCCTGATAAGTTGAATGGTATATATTGGTGAAACAATAAGTTAGTTGATGGAATCTATGTCTCGATATAGAGATTGATGATACACATTTTATGAGAAGCTTATAAGTTCTTATGTGTAAACTCGATCAGTGGATTTATGAATTCGACATATGAAATAAGTTAAGCATGGCTCTAAACGAAAATTAATTATTAATTAAATTCATCAGTAATTTCATTTATTAATTAGTATCTGTAATCTTAACATGAAGGCATGAAAAAGCCAAAAGTCAAGTGTTTTCATTGCAAGATACCAGACCATTGAAAAATTAATTGTCCAATATTCTTAGCCAAGAAGAAAAATAAATCAGGGAACTCACTTTCACTTGCCGTTGAAATGTGTTTAACGGTTGTTTCTAACATGTCATGGTGTGTAGACTCAAGAGCCACTAATCACATCTGCATCACTTTACAGGGGTTTCAGAA
>JBDJHY010157520.1:0-12700 GCA_039654485.1 Withania somnifera
TGTCTTGTTCTTCTCCCCAGATAAAGGGGACATCCTTCTTGATTAACCTAGTCAATGGAGCTACTAAAGTACTGAAGGTTTTAACAAACCACCTATAGAAACTAGCAACCCATGAAAGCAAGGGACTTCGGTAGCATTGGATGGGGTTGGCCAAGATTTAATGACCTCAATCTTTTCTTCATTAACTTCCACTCCAGAAGTACTTACAACAAAGCTGAGGAACACCACTTTGCTCACACCGAAAGAACATTTCTTGAGATTTGTAAAAATTTTCTCTCAATAAGATTTCAAATACCTTCCTTAGATGTTCCACATATTCCTCTAGTGATCTGCTATAGACAAGTATGTCATTGAAATAAACAACGACACTCATTTATCAGTGGCTTCAAAACATGGTTGATGAGTCTCATAAAAGTACTCAGTGCATTAGTTAGGTCAAAAGGCATAACCATACATTCATATAGCTCAAACTTTGTTTTGAATGTTGTCTTCTATTCATCTCCCGGTTGCATGCGAATCTGATGGTACCCACTTCGAATATCAATTTTTGAGAAGATAGTTGATCCCCCAAGTTCATCTAATAGCTCATCCAATTGGGGTATGGGATATCGATATTTGATAGTAAATTATTGACTGCTCGACAGTACATACACATTCTCCTACTACCATACTTTTTAGGAACAAGAATGGTTGGAATAACATAAGGGCTAAGACTTTCTTTGATCAAGCTTTGTTCAACAACTCCTCTACTCAATTTTGGAGTTCCTTGGTCTTAGCCAGGTTGCTCCTATAAGCTGGCATGTTCGGTATTTGAGATCGCAGCACAAAGTATATTTGGTGATCAATTCCTCTTAAGGGTGTCAACCCACTCGGCATCTCTTCAAGAAATAAAATAGCAGATTCTTTCAAGACAGAAAGATAGGATACTAGGCAAAGTGCTAGTATCTTGGTTAGCGGTTAGTAACAAACTAGTGTTAACAAGGCACACTAAGTTGTGCCCCCATCAACTATTTTTAAGCATTTATTTGGTTTAGCCAACATACACACTTGGTATTTTTAGCCGCAATTGATTGTTTACACTCTCCATTCCCTTCACCGCCCTGAAATACCTTGGTCCTCTCCTTTAATTCCTTCATCAATCGGTAATCTTCACTTTCCTAATAAGGAGTTAGAGGAGCAAGTACATGTTTCTTCCCTTCAAAGGTGAAGGAGTATTTATTAGTCCTCCCTTGGTGACATCTCTTTCAAACTACCAAGGCCTCCCAAGCAACAGGTGGAAGGCTAGCATGGGTACTACATCAAACACAAATTCGTCCTGGTACTTACCTATGCTAAATGTGAGGCTTGTTTTCTTCAATACCTTTATCTCACCACTATCGTTGAGCCACTGTAGTTATAAGGTTTTGGGTTTTTTGCTTGGTTACTTACAAATGGTCAACTAACGACTGACTTACTATATTGGTGCAACTTCCACTATCTATGATCAATAAGCATATCTCCTTCCTGACCCTACACCTAGTATGGAAAAGGTTCTCTCCTTGATCCAACTCCTCCTTCATAACAACACCCATTAAGCACCTTATTACACATGATAATTCTTTTCTCTCGTGTAGGGATTGGGAATCTTCATCACCTATAGGGTCGAATTATCTCATCATATTCCCAACAATAGGTCCTATAGTCCCTCCATTCTACTCATTACCCGCCTCATACTCTTCCTCGCACTCACTTCCCTCTCCCTCAAAGTCACCTTAGCTCTCAATTTGGTACCCCTCTCTAAAGGCTATGATCACTCTCTGATTGGGACACTCACTTGCAATGTGTCCTTGACCTTGACACTTAAAACATTGTATAGTAAAGGGTCTTGGAGTAAGGGGTTTAGTAACGTTACCTTCTTAGGCTCTGTAGTCGTCCTTGGACTTGAAGTAACCCTTGGATTCACCTTTGGATTGTACTCCCTAGCCTCCCTCCTTAGATGTATTATAGTTAGAGGGTGACTTCCACTTCACACTTCCTTTGTTCCATGATGCTGAAGTTCTCTTTCCCTTGTAACTCTTTTCTTCCTTCAAATCTACTTCAAGCTTATTTGTGTTGTGGAAGGCTTCATTTAGTGTGTGATAGTGCTTAAGCCTCATAGACTTTGAGATGTCATCCCTCAGCCCATTGGTAAAGCGTACCATTATGTGTTGTTTTGGCTCCTCAAGCTTGGCCTTCATTCTCCACCCCTCAAACTCATCATAATATTCTTCCAAGCTTTTGGAAACCATAGTGTAGTACATATACCTTTTTAAGAATGTACCTACGATAATATGGGGGAACATACCTCTCCTCTATCAGTGCTAGAAATTCTGACCAGGTAGGTATCACAAAGTGATTATTCATGGCCCTCATTCATACTTGTGCTTCCCACCAAGTTGAAGCATATCCTTTAAATTGGGTAATGTCATATTTGGGCTTCATCATTTCTATAACATTGTTTGTGAGGAAGATTCTCACGGTTTGGAGTTTCCAAGCAATGAAGTCCACTGGGTCAGTACCTCCCCTGAAGGTGGGTAACGTGAGATTTATGGAATTTATTGCCCACCCAACATCACCTCTTTCTTCATTCCCTCCACCATACAGCTCCTCCCATGCTACCACCCTATCTCCTCTACCCTGGTTCCTATCTCCTCTACCTCTACGGCCATGGATTCCCATGCCTTGGTTCTGACCTTGGCCCCTAACTCCTCCTTGCCTACCTCCATAGTGTGGGTAATCGTTATACACCTCGTTGTGGTGTTCATATGCTGGGTAGTTATATAAGCAGTCTTGGGTATGTATATTTGAAGGTAGGGTGGTAGTCATTTGTGGATGACATGGTTGGTGTTCATATGAGTGTGGAGCTAGTGGTAGTGAGGGTGGATTGTTATATGTATATGGGGTCCTTGCTCTCGAGATTGGATTAGCACTTGCATGAAAGTTGGTGGGTTGTTGTATGGGTGCCTTCCCCTACTCTCCTCCACTTTGGTTACTCTCCAAAACTTCCATCATAGAATTAAGCTTTCTATGGATCCAAACATTTGGATCATTTGCTTGTTAAGAGACACCATCGTGTATACGGAGCTCTTCCCTTCTTGAATTATTTCCAAACGTTGTTGTGATATAGTACCCTGTAAAACTAGCAAACCACATTAGTAATAAAAACCTCACGTTCACTCATATGTTTCGCTCAACTAACCTCATAGGCTTAGTCCTAAAGTTGATAGCGAACTAGCTTTTCACAAAACAACTCTAGGTTTTTAAGACTTTTGGAGGAATGGATCTTTGAAAACTCAAACAATAGACAAATAAGATAGACAATATGGATTAGAATCAAGAAAGATCTACGACGGTGTAAAATAATAAAAGCTTTGAATAAACTAGTACGATAGAAATGAATTGAAAAACTAGTATTTGATCAGTTTGATCGAATACTAATTAGTTATTAGTTGAGAGCGTATGTAAATCGAAAAAGGAAATGTAATGTCCAAATTCGGAGTTACCTTCAACACTTAGATAAATTGAAGTTTGGGAGAAGTAGTAAATGGTTTGCCTAAGAGTTGGTTGTTCGCCAAATTGGAGGTGGTTGGCTTCCCCCCTTTTTGGAAGGTTCGCCTTGGAGGAGGTGGATTTCCCACTTGGAGGCTTACCAATTGAAACCTCAGTGTTTACAGGTGTGTTTGGATGATGCAAGGAGGGAGCTCGCCTAGGAGTAGGCGGTTCTCCCAAAGTGCTTTGCCTAAGAGAAAGTAGACTGCCTAGGACTTGGTCTTTGGGAGACTTAGTCTAGGATAATTTAGGTGGTTTATTTATGCTAGGAAAACTCACCAAAGTGGCTTCTCCCAACAAGAAAGGTACTGTTTAAGGTCTAAGGATGGGAGGGTGTGAGAGGCGGCCAAGTAGGCAGCTCGCCTACTCCATGGTGGTTCACTAAAGCTCCAAACAATTGCGAATGCTCAACATGGCACACCTAAGCCACGACTTTGTTTGGTCTTTAAGACTTTTTTGGAACTAGGAATCCCACATCTTGAAAAAATACAACTTCTCCAACATCAAAACACCGACAAGACTTGCAAGAAACAAATCAAACACCCTTTCTTTCCAAGAACACTCAAGAACAAGTTCTTGAGTTCCGAAACCCTAACTACCTTCAAAATTACTCCAAATTGTACAAAATTTTGACCACGTTATCTCTTCAATATGGGGAACAACCCCACTACTTTTTACGTACAAAAGACACCCGAAATTGATATCACCAAGAGCCCTAGTTCAACACCTTCAAGAACTTCAAGGTCAACAATTGTGAACGGACCAAAAACAACTTAGATTGACTGGAAAGTGAAGAAAAAAATACTAGAATTCTAGGGAACAACAATCTAGTGTTCAAAAACACAACAAACAACTAAAAGCTTGAAATTTCTTAAAATTTCCAAGAATTTTGAATTTTTCTTCCTTTTTTTTTTTGACTTTTCTCTTTACGTACCAAGGACTGTAATTTGATGCAATGAATTACTAGACTATGCTCTGATACAAAATGAAGTGGATCGATATACGTGGTACACAAAACATAGGGAGAAAGAAACAAAGAGAAAAGATATGTGGAAACTTACAAGAAACTTACTGGTTTATAAACAACAAGGGACTGGTTACACTTACCTTTCAATTGAACCAATGAATTCGATATAAATACCAACACGGAATCTAGGAAACCAATATTGAACCCATAAAATGGAAATCCTTCGATTGAATGTTAAAAGAAGTTACAGTCGCAACTAAGGGAATCTACCCTCAATCACTCTCTAAGATTACACTAGATTATGTATGCTAAGCTACGCTAGGCTATAAAATAAACTCTCAAAAGAGTTTTAATGTTCAATTAGCAAAATCTAAATGAAAAATACTACAAACTCTAATATTTATAGTTATTACAAGTTTGCATCAATGGCACTTTATCCCCTAAGTTCTTGTATCTTAACAGCAGTCCTTAAAGTTCTGAGATCTTCAATTAGGGCCCTCAAGTTCTGAGATCTTCATATCTTGCAACTTACAAGCTTCCCATAGGTTGAATACCCCTTGACATTGATTGAAGAGGACTTCCCAAGTGTCACTCTTCCGTATGGTCTCTTGCAATGCCTGGAACTCCTTTGCCTGACTCTATGTAAAAGGCTGGGATTAGTAGGTTCTATCGATGCTTATATCAATAGGGATTGACAATAGTGGTGGTGGAAATAGGAGTGACAGTGACTACGGTAGTGGAGGTAGTGATGGTAGTGACAATGGTAGTTGTGGTGGTTGAAAAATGTGTAATGTTTGACATGTGTTGGTGTTAGTTAGAGGAAGTTCTAGTTGTGATGGTGGAGTTAGTTGGTAGTAAGAATTGATTGCAATTATTGTAATTACTAATATTGGTGGAGAAGGTGATGACAACTACGTAATGGTGGTGGAAATGAATATATTTATAATGATAGAGGTGGTAGGTAGGAATCGGCTAATATTAGTGGCTAGCTATGGTGAGTGAAGTAGTAGTTGTAATGAAAAATGTGGTTAGTGGAGGTGGCAATAGTTGGTAGTTGGCAACGGTAATTACGACTGACATTGTGGCGGTGGTTGTGATGGCAGAGATGGTTCGTAGTGGTGGGTGGTGGTAAATATTATCTACCCTCTTAATGAGATTAAGACTTTGTTCGAGATCTTAATAATTAATTAAGAGTCTAAATCTTAAAGAAAATAAATGCACTTAATAGCCTAAAGTCTTAACCATTTAGATCTATACCTCCATTAAGTTCAAATAAATGAGTCCTAGTAAATATTTTGAAGTTAAAATTTTTGTTTCAAAATTTATAAATCCAAGTAATAAAAAGAAAAAAAATTGATCATATGTATTATCATTACCTCACATTTTTAGCATCTCCTATTTCCTTTTTTGAGATTTTTTTGATTATCTACATTCTTTTTCATACCTTTTTATCCTGTTATTTTCCCCTTTTATACTTTTTCTCATATTATTTTACCCTTCTTTATATTCATCCTAATAGTATTTTTGGATTATCCCTTCTCTCCCTCTTTTTTTTCATGTTTTTGCCTTTTCCTACTTCCTAAAATCAGTAGTAGTTGTTATTATCTTTCATTTAAATAATCAATTGCCTTTATCTTTTTATTAATTTATGAAGTGGTTAGTTTTATTTATATATTAAAAATTCATAAATAATATGGTTTATGGAAAAGTATCACGATCCAAAAATTTAGCCCATGATGACACCTGTTACCATCATCCTGTAGGTAAGCCAAATTTTCTAACCCGAAACAACAAGTAACGAGCAATATTAAGAAAAGAGGATGAACACAACGGAAATAGAAAATATGAAAATATATGTAATAAACAGAAAGTCACCAAAATCCTAAAACCTGGCATCAATTGGTACAAAAAGCTACTACAAGGTACAAAGTACAGAATGATACAAAAAAAGTATACACAACTATATCTAAAATTAAATAAAATAGGAAAGGTCAATATTTGATGGACACAGATGATATGTACAAATTACACCTCCAAAAGAAGCATAAATGGTCGTTGTTAAAATAGAACCCAACAAGGTTGGGGTCAAATCCCATAGGGAATATGGTCTAAAATTCAAGTCGAGCGAGGATATTTAATCAATTAGGTGATTATTTCTTAGAGACATAAATGTAAATAAGGGGGTTTGCAAATTTCAATAGTAACAGTTTGTAATTGAGCTTCAGAGATCAATTACATATTTAGTAATGAATTTAAAGTAATGAGGAAACCCAGGATTATGTGCTCCAAAGTACCAACATATCTTCAGATTATCAACATTTATGTTCTTGCAATCTTTCATAAATATATCAGTTTCCACTAATGATATCCTTGTTTAAGTGTTTATCAACGTATTCTTAGATAAATCTCTTTTACACCTTCTCATGGTGTAAAGAGTGCAATATTCATATACTAATAACTTCAAGTTGATTATTCTAGTTACAACTATAATCACTAGACGAGGGTTAACACCCCGAATTTTTTTTCATAATATCAACTCCAAGATTTATTCTTTAGTTCATACTAATTAAACCTAGGAATGTTCTAGTATTTTTCAATCACCAATAAATAAGTTAAATTATAGAAATTAGGTGTTAATACACTTATTTAGATGCAAGAACCTTATTATATTTAAAATCCTAGATTTGTTTCACCCATGGATCCGACAACCCTAGATTTAGGAATTATCCACTCATGATTATAACTACACAATAACAGAGAGGAATTTAACTAGATATCATACAATGATCGAATTCTCTTCCAAAGTTGTTGTTCAATTATCAATAAAAAATAGCCAAAACTCTTACACTTGGTGTTTTTGGTATGAAGAGAGAATAGTCCATAAAATATATCTAATCAATAATAATGTTCAATCCCAATAAAAATAACCTAACTCTGCTTATTGTAGTACGTTACAAGTTTAATATTTGAAATTGAAGAGTAATTCCGCTCAGGTTTGGGAAGCACACTGGATGAACCTTCCACCTTTAGGAGGTTAGTATGTTCCTTTCATCCATCATGTCTTCCAACAGTAGCAATTCTAATAGACGGTGCCATATTGGACGAGCCATACACGTTTGAGCGGTTTATCCATTCTTCCCTCTCATTGTTCCTTCTTAAACAAATCAAATTGGACAAACTGTCCATTTCTTGATGATGGCTAGGTTTCATACACAGACTTGATCTCCCTGGACAGTACAAGTCGGGTGAACCGTCCAGGGCTGGATGAGTCATCTAGTTTGTCTTCAAAACTCCATTTCTTCAATAATCTTCTCTAAATTTCAAAAGTCAAACTTTACCCTATAGAAATACATAATTAACACATCAAATTAGGAAAAAGTTACTCAATTATTGATAGTTTTAAGCTAAATATGTGATGCCAAATATCGTCATATCAACACCCTCAATCTAGAACATTTGCTTGTCGTCAAGCAATAACACAAACAAAAAACGTAAAATCCATAAGAGAATTTAGCTCATACGAATCAATCATTTGGAAATATATCAAATTGGTTAACTATTTTTTATTAACTGATACTTTGAGTAATGAAATGAATGACCTCTTACGAGGCTTGTTTTAACTAACATTTCTATTGTAATATAGTGATGATCGACGTAGTCGTATACTTGATCTCACTACAAAGAAGTCCCTTACACACATAGATACTATTTTACCATGACTGCAAATGATATCACTGACACTCAGAAAGAAATATAATCATGCACAAACTTTCCATAGGCTTTCCCTTATCAATTCTAACTTAGTTTCCGGCTAGTTAATTTGAATCACACCTGACTTTATTTGGCTTGTACTGAAGGTTTGAGTGATGGTAGGGTAAATTTTTGGAACTTAATGAATGAATCCTTTTCTTTCACAACCCTCCTTTCTTTTTTTATTCATTTGCTCCTTTATACTACTCTTTTCGGCCCCTGATCCTCAAATCTTTTATTTATACATACATGGACTCCTTCTCTTTTATCATATATGTATGTATGTATGTATGCATGTATGTATAAGAAGGCTCAGTGATAGCCATCCTCAACCTAATTGTAAACTTAGGTTGAAGACACAATATTCACTACTGGACTAGGGCCAAGACAGAGTTTCACCACACATTTTATTGTGATGTCTCTCACATAGCCACCCTTAACTTAGGTTCAACACTTGAATTGAGGTGCACAATATCCAAGGGAGAACCACGGCCAAGAAAACTTATTCTTATTAACACAAGCGTCAATATACAGTTAGTTTCAAAAAGATGGTTATATATACAAAGATCAACATAGGGATCAAAAAATAAAAACTCAACAGTATTTGGAGACGCTTTTAAGGCTGAGTGACTAATAAAAAGAAGGCCTAGGATCATTTTCAAGTCAACCTACTTTCTACTTAGCTAAAATTGAACTGGGCAAGTTATGGATATCATGGTCACAAAAAGACTAAAACTAATTATACTCACCATAGTTTGCTAGTAAATGACATATATAAATTAAAACTTGTTCTAAAGACAATTTTGTTTCAATAAACACAATTCCTCATCACTAAGAGGTCATAGTTTTTTTTTTTCAAAACACATAAAATATGCAAATGATTTTTGGATACTGCACGTTATTCCTAGGATTCATAACCAAACAAACATTCAACTAGAAATGTAAAACCTAAACATACTAGTTCTACTAGATGTAATTTCGAGGGAAATGAATCATGGAAACAAGAACTCTTGGACAAACAACATAAATACTACCCCCTCCCCACACAAAACACTTCATTTTCTGCAATGCAAAAATCAAATGAAATAGTGAATGGGTAAGAGGTGTACCTAAAAATACTAATCTATATTATCATGTGATTCAGGATCAACCCGAGATGGTTGCTTTGTGCCCATACTCGCAACACCTGTTGATGCCGATGTGTGTAGAGGGAGATAAGTTTTAGATACAATGGGTGCCCTATTGAACTGTTTTTACTTTGTTGGTGTCCAAATAGAAGATGTACCCATTAACTAATCTCTTCTTCTATCTTCATCCATCATATACATTATTCTGGACATCCTCAAAGCTTCCTCTAGATCATGATCATCTCCCTTACTACCTTGCTTGTGGTTTTTCCTCTTTTTTCTACCAGATTCTTCTTTAGGGATACCACCTGGCATAACAACTTTCCTTTTAGAATACGTTTCTACCAAACTTAAGATTCGGTGCTCCTTCTCAGACTTTGTTGGATCTTTTGTCATTGGGAAAGCTGAATATTGGCCCTGCTGCAATAACGTCACATTTTCTCTAAAGTTCTCCAGTTCCAACCGAAAGTTAGCCCATTCAGATGGGCTCATAAGCTTCAGTAGCTCATTTATTTGCTCCTCCGTATTGTCAATCCTCTCCTGTATAGTGTCGTATGGTTCTAATGCAATTCTAATTTGTGGTCCATAAACTGCTCCATTTCCACCAACAACACTTTAAGATAAATCTCATTATGCTTTACTGTCTTAACCAACTTAGCAATGTTTTAAAAAATGAAGTCAAAAGGTGATGGAGGAGAACGTCGACTGGATGACTGGGTGGTAGGCCCTGTGAACTTGGCTCACTAGATTCCCTATGAATATATGAATCTCACCTGTATCAGTAGTATTAATGCCCAATAGATGCTCTAACACTGCCTGTAAGGTGGAAGCAGCTCCACTCTTCTGTTTCTTCATCTCATCTTTGAAAGATCCTTAGATCTTTTAATATCATAGGTCTTCAAAGCATCAGTAGCCATATCAATACCAGGTAGAATTAGCACTTTTGCCTTATGGAATATCTAAGTAATCAAGAAGGTATAGGGGTATGCAGTACCTTTACTCAAGGCCCATATTTTTATTTCTTTGGAAATCAGTCTGCCAAAACTTGCTTATAACCAGAAACCAGACAAGCAACTAACATAACATCAGTCAGTTTATGTGCTCTTGTTGGGTGGATGAACATTCTTGCAACTACCCACATGAATTTTGCACTAAAGCTCCACAACCCTATTTGAATAGGCAAACATGGGTTGTTCAACCACACTGGCTCATCCTCAATTAATACCTGGGCAAACCACTTTCGTTGAGTCTTGTGGTTGGCGTACTGGTATACATAGTTTGTTTGGATTTCTGGAGGAATATAATTACTACCAAATAACATCTAGTTGATCGACTATTAGAAATATCAAAATCAACTCTCCGAACCTTGACCTTGCTCAAAATAGGCATCTCAGAAAGTTTTGACCTTTGCTGGCCAACATTGCTAATGTTCTTTATAGTTCATATAGAATTCACGAATTATGGTAGGATAATACTAGCCTGGGGGTCAGTTCATCCAACTTAGCTGATATGCCTAAAATACTTGCTCAATTTCTAGATAGTATGGACGATATGTCCTAACTATCTGGACTTCTTATGTAATACTCCTCTTAAACTGACCTTTGGCATTTATAGTGAGCCCCTCCTTATAAACTTTATTTGCCCCTTCCACTTCCAATTGGTAGTCATCCTAAAATTCATAATTCTTGCTTTTTATGACTTGATACACATCCTCCTGAAGATTTTTATCCAAGACTGGGAAGGTGTTGGATTTGGACTCTTTGAGATGCTTCTGCTTTCAGATTCCTCACTTCTCCATAAGTCTCTTGACTCTTCACTAGCTTCCTCGTCAGAAGAGGAAATGACATCCACTCAGGTTGAGTAGGATCTTCAGGAGACCTAGGTTGCCTTGTTTGTAATATGGTCACTCGCTTCTTAGGACTATCATCTTCATCCCTTGGTCCTAATGAAATGTCAATTCTTTGACCAGTTCTGTACCTTGTAGAAAGTTTGGGTGCAATTGGTAGCTAGGATGGAACAATGGATGGCTCTCCAAAGCGTGGATAGATCTTCCAAATGTTCCATCTCAGAACCCATGAATTGCAGTAAAATGCCAATTGGATGACAAGTTTAGGCGTTTCATCCAGTCTTGGACAATTCATCCAACCCTATCACCCACATCTGGTTTGAATCTAGTGTGTTTCTCGATAAGTGAAGGATTTTAGGCGGTTCTTCTATCTTTGGATGAGTCACCTAAACTTTCATATGGTATGTTGTCCATGTATTTAATGAGCTTCTTTTGAGATGGTAGAATCTGGGAATTTTTCCTAGTTATAGGAAATTCATTTGTGTTGCCGCATCACTAATTTCCAACACTTCAACCCTGTGTTCATGTACATACACACACATCAACCCAATCTCATAAAATCAACTAAGTCTAAACAATAAAATATACAACATCACAATAATATGAGTTTCCTCTCAATAGCACCTGATTTAATGTCGAAGCATGATACAGTTCCGTTGATTACTTAGATTTCATCAAGACAGAAAGTTTCCAGAGATTAGACCTCTTCAACAGATCTAAAAAACCTTTTTATCTGTTGTTCATTTTCCTTAAGTCTTTCCTTCTTATTATTCTCTAGCTCTACCACTCTTGATGGGAAAATCTCTGTTACAACAAATGGGCCACACTACTTTTATTTTAGTTTTCCTAGGACTAATATTAATCTTAAGTTAAACAATAAGACTAAATCCCCCAAGATGAACTCTCTACGTCATTCCTTTGGTCGTGAAATCCCAATTGGCGTCTTAAATTCCGTCTTATATTCCCACAAAGCATCATCTAACTTGCATGACCAATCTATTTGTGTAGAATTTACGATCTTAGTAAGGATGGATTTGATCTCTTTATTTGACACCTCAACCTGTCCACTCGTTTGAGGACAATAAGGTGTTGCAACCTTATACTGCTTCACTATCTATTTGGCTAACATCATCCGAAAAACTTTATTGCATAATGGGAACCCCCATCACTGATGATGGTTCTAGGAATATGTTCTTCTTGAGGAAAGCTAGTACTCTCTTCCCTTTGTTATCGAATAATGCTGCATCTTCGACCCACTTTTAAAGGTAGTTGACAACTACCAAAATGTATTTCTTCCCGTAAGAAATCATGAAGGGGCCCATGAAATCAATTCCCCAGATGTAAAAATGATCCACTTCCATGATTGGAGTCATAGAAAGTTCATGCTTAAGTGAAATGGCTCCTTGACTTAATGTTTTGTAGGCTTTAAAAACCTCATACTTG
>JBDJHY010157531.1:0-12699 GCA_039654485.1 Withania somnifera
CTGGACTCTTGGGTGATTACAGATAGGATCCTTAATAGTATATTGGACAATGTGAGGAGAGAATGTAGACTTTGGGTTTGAGAGATAACTATGGAGGTAATTTCATTGGGTTTCATTTATAGGGTTAGGATAGGGCTATTGGAGAACATACTGGCAGGGTTAGCACCTATGACATAGAGTCAATTTATGGATGCATTCATCTCCCAGTATGTTCCCTAGAGTGTTTTTAAGGAGATTAGAGCTCTATTTATCGACTTGTAGTAGGGATTGATGATAGTTTCTGAGTATGAGGCTTGGTTCATACAACTTTCGACATATGGGGTTGTTATTATGCTGAGAAAGGCTGAGAGGGACTGCCATTTTTGAGTTGGGTTGAGATTAGAGTTATAGTAGGATTTCTAGTTATTTCTTGATAAGGGTTGTCCATTGTTGGCAGTGGTTAATCATGCTCGTAACATAGAGAGGCATCATTGCTCAGCCCTAGGGTGCGGTGATAAGAGATACCACTGCCAGGGCGATTGTAGTGGGTATCGATCCTTAGGAAGATGGTATGACAAACATAGACCTTAACAGTAGCATTAAAAGAAGTTACAGGGGCAACTAGTAGACTAGTTAAGTCCTCCTTACCATCATCTAGTGGAGGTCAGAGTAGCCAACCAACTAGGGGTATATCTACTGGACTTTAGGGCCATGGTGGCCGAGGTAGTTCAGTCATTTGTTCTGGTCGAGCAAGAGGTAGGGGCTACTTTAAGTTTACTGAGATGGTTCACTATCCCAGAGATTTTCCATGACATTGGGGCATTCAATCAGTAGTTTAGGCCGCAGAAACTCTACAAATAGTACCTCATCGGGTAGAGGTGGTCCAACAACGACTCGTGTCGGTCGTGGTGGGAACCAGAGAGATAGATGAGGGGATATATGATAAGATCAATAGCGCGCCATCATTTTTATGTCATACCTTATAGATCCTAGGTAGAGGATTTTGATGCAGTGGTTACTGGTGTGTTATTTCTTTGTCACCAGCCAGCCTTGGCATGTTTGAACCTGGTTCACCATACGCTTATGTTTTCATATATTTTGCACCCAGTTTTGGTGTAATGTATGAGCTCTTACCTGTGCCTATGAGTGTGGCTACTCCCATGGGTAAGCATATAATGGTGGACTAGATTCACTGGGATTTTTATGTTAATGTATAGGGATTAGCATTCGGGTTGATCTTGTGGCTCTAGACAAGATTGATTTTGATATGATTCATGGAACGTATTGCTTATGCCCTCATCATGTAGTCATGGACTATTTTTCTAAGAAAGTGACCTTATATATATTCATTTTTCCTCCAGTGGTATAGCAGGGCCCTATTAGCCACTCCCGATGTAAGTGATATCTAGTATTAAGGCCAGTAGATTCTTAACCAGGGGCTGTACGACTTACTTAGCCTATGTACATATGTGAGTATTGATCCCTTTTCCCTTGAGTCTGTGCCTATTATTATAGAGTTTATTCATGTTTTCCTTAATTATTTTCCTGGCCTCCCACATAAGCATGTCGTTGACTTTGCTATAGAGTTTGAGCCAAGTATCAGACATATTTTGATTGCAGTTTATTGTATGGCTTAGGCAGTGCTCTGGGAGCTCAGTACTTAGCTTTAGGATTTTTTGCCAGAGGTTTCATCCATCCTATTATTTCCCATGGGTTGCTCAGTGTTATTTGTGAAAAAGAAGGATGGGTCTATCCATATATGTATTGACTATAAGTAGTTGAATAAGATTACTATTAAGACTAAGTATAATTTTTTAGAGATTGATGACATATTTTATAAACCTCAGGGTGTTACTGTGTTCTAGATGACTGACAAGAGGTTGGGTTATCACTATCTTAGGATTTAGGATGGGGACATTTCGAAGACTGCTTTTCAGACTCGTTATGGGCACTGCTAGTTTAGAGTTATGCTTTTTGGGCTTAATAATGCCCTAGCTGCATTTATGGATCCTATTACCAGATTTTTCAGGCTGTATCTAGACACCTTTGTGATTATGTTTATTAATGACATCCTGGTATACTATCGAAGTTGGGAGTAGAATAGGGAGAATATGAGAGTTGTAATCTAGACTTTGAGTACTAAGCAACTTTATGTGAATTTTTTTGAATTGTACCTTTTTGTTAGACTCCGTAAACTTTCTAGGTCATGTTGTATCTTCAACAAGTATTAGTATAGATCAAACAAAGGTTTTAGTCACTCGTGATTTGCCTCTACCCAAAACCACCTCAGAGGTTCGTAGTTTTATTGTGTTAGTTGGTTACTACGGATGATTCATACAGGTTTTTTCATCAATAATAGCTCCTATGACTAGATTAATTCGGAATAATATTCCTTTTCTATGGTTTGAGGATGTCGAGTCAAGTTTTTATAGGCTTAAGGAAGTTCTCATTTCAGCACCAGTATTTTTAATTCCAATGGAGGGCAATCCGTATATAGTTTATCATGATGCCTCTGGTACTAGTTTGGGGTGTGCATAGATCTTGCAGGGTAAAGTTATTATGTATTATTCATGTCAGTTGAAGGTTAATGAGGGAAACTACCCCACCCATGATTTGGAGTTGGCGGCGGTAGTTTTCACGCTCATGATCGGGAGACATTACCTCTACAGAGATCATAGTGAGATTTTTTGCCAATCATGGCATTTTATAAAATAAATTAAGCCAAAGGGAGCTTAATCTTAGATAGAGGAGATGGGTTGAGATTCTGAAAGACTATGACATTAGCATTCTATTCCATCTATTTAGAGAAAATATGGTTGCAGATGCCTTGAGATGGAAGGCTATTAGTATGGGTAGTTTGGTTTCTATCTTAGCTCCAGAGAGGTCGTTAGCCTTGGAAATATAGTCTTTGGCTAACGGTTTGGTCCAAATGGATATATCAGATTCGATAAGATTTGTTACACATTTTTGATACTATACCTACTCTGTTTGATCAGATCCGACAATGAGGGTACAAGGATCGACTTTAAGGGGTGATTTAAGAAATGCATCCTTCGACCCTAATATGTTGATGATTTGATTCAAAAGAAGCAATATTTGTATTCCCAAGGTTGATGATTTGATTCAGAACATTCTTTGTGAGGACCATTGTACCAGATACTCCATATATAAACACATCACGAAGGAGATTTGAGACAACACTATTAGTGGTGTCCTCTGAGATTCGATGTTGACAGGCTTGTTTCCCGTGCTTGAACTGCCAACAATTGAAGTTCGAGCACTGCAGACCAGGTGTTTTGTTGTAGAGACTCTATTCCTGAATGGAAGTGAGAGAGGATTACTATGGATTGTGTTCTGGACTCCCTCGTACTTCCAGGGTTCATGATTGTATATGGGTTATCATGGATCGATTGACCAAATATGCTCACTTTCTACCGACTTTATCTTCCAGGGGTGTCGAGAGACTTAATGTATTGTATGTTAAAAATATTCTTCATTTACACGAGGTTCAATTATCTATCAGATACAAATAGGGGTACAATTTACTTCACTATTCTTGAGGACTATGCAGCGTGATATGGGTACATAGGTAGCTTTAAGTATGGCTTTTCACCCACAAATAGACGGGAAGTATGAGAAAACTATTCAGGTACTCCAGGATATGCTATGGTCTTGTGTTTTTTATTTCAATGGTAGGTGAGATCCACACTTAGGCTTGGCATAGTTCTCCTACAATAATTGCTACCATTCCGGCATCCAAATGGAAACATTCAATCCTTTTTATGGTAGATATTACAAATGACAAATTTATTGGTATTGTAATGTTGAGATTTGACCTCAAACTTTATATTTGGTTTGAGAAGATTCAAAAAGGTTAGGTTTATTCATGATAGATTGTAGATGTTATAAAGTAGATAGAAGAGGTATGTGGATCTTATGCTTTCACCTCTTGAACTTAGTGTAGGAGACGTGGTAATTTTGTAGGTTTCTCCCATGAAGGGTATTATGAGATTTGGTCATAGGGGAAAGATTAGCCCTAGATTTATTGGTCCTTATGAGATTACCGAGCGGACCTGGGATGTCTCTTACATATTGTCCCTACTGCCTGAGTTAACAGTTGTTCATCCGGTGTTTCACATCTCTATGCTTTACGGATTGTGCTAGATCCATTCCATGTACTCCATTCTAAGTCAGACGACTGATTAAGTTATGTTGAGCAAACTGAGTTCATTTTTAAAAGAGATGTGAGTTGGATTAGCTCCAGAAATATTCCAATTGTGATATTTCATTGGGCTCTCCATCCTATTAAGGAGGATACCTAGGATACTGAGAGGGATATGAGAGTCCAGTACCCTTATTTCTTTGATTCTTTAGGTACCCTCGCTCCCCACTACCCCATTTCTTAACTTTCATGGATGAAAGTTTCTTTAGTGGGGGATTTTGTAATGACCATTGAGGTCATTTCATATTGTCATGATTCCTCTGTATTTAGGGAATTCTTTTAACTATCCCATGTTGTTTGTGACTTGCTGGGACTGAGAGGTTGGTTCTTCGATAGTTTTATAGTTTAAATTCCATTAATTATTGTTATTTCGTGCCTTACTCACATTATACATCCTCAAATTTCCTTTTTAGTTGGTTTAGTTGGTTTAAGAATATCATTTACATAAAGATCTCATCTATGGATTGTTGAATTCAAACCCCAATTCGATTTTGAGCCTCAATTGTTTAAATTAAGGCTAGTTGAGCTCCAAATAGTGGTTGTCACTTTGATTTTGGGTTTTAGGGTGGACTAAATTATCAAAATAGATACCCAACACACGGATGCAATTTAGTACCATTATTAAAGCTAAAATCCCATAGATATCCATATGGAGCCTACCTGTCATCTGATGAATATAGATATACAACATCTTTGAGATCGTATGAAAGGATGAAAAAGATCGCATTTAAATGTGAGACTGTGACATATCATGATCGCGTACTGGAAAAATGTAATAGAATAGGAGAAAAATGTGAGGCATCGCGATCGACTGGGAAAAGATAGTGACATTCTGAATTCAATGGCATATTTGAAATCGAAATTGGAGTTCATTTATGAGAAATCTTGAACAAGTCAACCTTTAGGCTTAAACCTACAAAACTCTAACAAACACCTAAAAAATACAACGACAATTCAAAGAATCGAACTAATATTCTAGTAGCCTAAAATTATCATTCTTTAGCTGATGGAAGTGTCAAAATTCCATTCTAGCACTCCCAAAACCAAGATACCACTCAAGCTCCAAATTAGGCTTTAAACTTAACTAAAATCCACAAATTAGCACAAATTACAAATGAAAACACTAAGACACAAACTTATATTCAACCTTGACTTTGTTTGGCATTTCGAAGCAATGGAACTGTTAGGATTTAATTTTGAGATGCTCTTGAAGGAAAGTTCAAAAAATTCAATAAGTAGTTAGTTTTAGGCTCTAAAATAGGTAATTTGAGACATTTCTCAACTGAGCCGCCAGTGAATTGAACTATCGGTCCGAAAAAGTCATAAATGACTTGGGACAGGTACTGGAAAGCTCTAGAATGTAGAACATTGTGTAATTATCATAAATGATTATAAGGGTCATTACAACATCCACTACTAAAAGTACTTGTGTCCCTGAAGTCAAGTAAAATCAAGAAATAAATAGGGACAAAAAGTACTTGATGTTTCAGATAGATGTGGATACTACTTCTGCATGTCACTCTCGATCTCCCAAGTAACCTCCTCGACCGAACGGTGCCTCCAATGTTGCCTAACCATTGGAATCTCCTTAGATCTCAGCTTTTTAAAATCCTTAACCACTCTTTAGCAAAAGAAAAATTGTCATCCAATTGCATTGAATCCTCTCAAATGACATAAGACTCATCTAGAATGTACCGACGAAACATTGAAATATAAAATACAGGATGAATCGATAAAAGCATAGTAGGTAAGACCAACCGATAGGCAACATCCCCAACTCTCTCCAAAATCTCAAATTGTCAAATATACATGGGACTAAGCTTTCCCTGCCTTCCAAACCTCATCAAACCATGCATAGGATAAACTCTCATGAAATCTCTATCACCCACTCAAAAACTCTAAGGCATGAAGCCTACGATCAGCGTATCTTTTCTTCCTGCTCTACACTGCCCACAATCTATCCTGAATCAATCAAACCTTATAAAGAGAATCTTGCAAAAAATCTGAAGACTAGACTCTGGCCTCAAAGCTATTACACAAAAAAATAGGAGACCTACACTGCCTACCATAGAGCACCTCAAATGGCTTAATCTTAATGCTGGAATGATAAGTATTATTATAAGACAACTCTGACAATTGTAGGAGTTGATCCCTAACACCTTCAAAGTCTATCACACAAGCCCTCAGTATATCCTCCATCACCTGAATGGTACGCTTAGACTGATTGTCGGTCTACGGATGAAATGAAGTACTCAAATGAACCTTAGTACCCAAGTCCCACTGAACAGATCTCAAAAACATCAAAGTAAACTGGGTGCCTTTGTCAGAAATGATGGATACAAGAACACCATGCAACTGGACTACCTTATTAATATCGATTTAAGCTAGATACTCATCATTATAAGAGGAGTGAGTGTGAATGAAGTGCGATGATTTATTCAATATGTCAACAATAACCCAAACAGTATCATGCCATCTTTTAGTCTGAGGAAAACAAGAAACAAAGTCCATAGTAACTCGCTCCTACTTCTATGTTGGTACAGGAGGATTTTTCATCAAACCACCTAGACATTGATGCTCATACTTAACTCGTTAACAGTTCAAACACTCTGACATATAGTCAACAATGTACCTCTTCGTCCACTCTACTAATATAATAGCCACAAATCACGGTACATCTTAGTTGTACAATGATGAATAGAATACATAGAACTGTGAGTCTCACACAAGATCAACTTCACCAAATCACCAAACTACGATACATAAATGCACCATTATATTGGAGCACCTCATCTGAATCAATAAAAGCCTTATTACTCTCCAGTTAACACCTAATCAGGAATAGCAACAAAACACTTATCCTCAAACTGCCACCGCCGAATCTGGGCTCTTTGTGCTCTGCTCGATTATGCGATTAATAAAATATATTATCAATGAATACAATCATGAAAGAGTCCAAATATGGCTTGGATATGCCCAACCAAATGGAAAACAAATAGATACATAAGATAATGTGGATCTAGGATTGAATAAAGTCAAGGCTAAATATAAAAAAATAAGCAACATAACAGAGACAACTACATTTGAGGCCTTATCCTTGGCCCTATTAGAATAGAATATACCTAATGAATTCCCCACCCTACTATGGAAAAATAGCTTTACCTCTCACTCCTCTTCCACGGAATCCTCATATGGCTCCACAAGTGGCCGATTGTCCACCCCTTGTCGGTGGTACTGTAGAAGTGGTTGGGCAGGCAAGGCTGTTGTCTAAGTGGCCTTTTACCGAGGGAGAACTCTAGAAAAATAACCCATATCTCCACAATCAAAGCAACCTTCTATAAAACAATCTATGGAAACCCTAGGGAAGTCTTTGTCATAGTGACCCATTCCTCTACACTTGAAACGAAACAACCACCTCCGGCTCTAGCCTGAATGCAGTAACCCTTGAATGGCCTTGTGAACCTGAAACTAGGTCCTTAATGGGCTGTCTACTTAGTCCCCTATTGAAAGCCTATAACAAATCCTATTACTATCAGGTGGTCTGACCTCCCTAACTAAAATTGCTGCCCCCAAAACTAGGACACATAATTTCAGTGGTGGTCATGTATCTTCTCGTTGTCCTTTTAGGCTATGAGAGAAAAGCCTTCATACTGTGGGCATGATCAGCAATATCTAGGAAGAACCTCTTCAATACAAACATCCACTTAACTTGACCACACAGTTCCAACTTTAACCCATGCACAAAGAGGCAAATCTACTCCTCCTTGGTAGGTAACAAATCTCCAGCATCTCTAGAGAGCTCCATAAGTCGAGCCTCATACTTATAAAATTTCATAGAACTAGAGTAAGCCAGTAACCCCCAATTCCTCTTGTGTGCTTCTGGGAACATCTTGGGCCATGAAGGCTTCTCAAAATTTTCCCAAGTAAGTGTGACTGAACCTGTATGGCCAACAATCTCTGAACACTCTCCACCAATGACTAGGGGCACCCACAAGAAAGTATAAAGTAAAATGTGTGCATCTACAAAAATTCAAAAGTCCATAGATGCTCCTTTCATACTATGATAAACTCATAGGGATCCTTCCATCCTGCTTTAGAGAACCTAGCAGGGAAAATCCGCAAGAAGTGGTCTAACATCTTCCTTACCTTAAAATTTGGTATAGGAGGACATGGTACTAATGTAGTGACAGTAGTAGTCTGAGCTGGCACTGTCAGTTGCATAGGTGGTGTTGTTGGGGATGTAGATACTGGGTGAGGCAGTGCACCCTGTGACTCTCCCTAAGAAGAAAAAAGTGTCCTATTCATCGATTCCCCATCTAGCATCTGCAACATCTGCCATAATAAGTCTCTAAATGTGGCAGGCAGTGGGGGTTTAGGATCTGCATGCAGCTATGTACTAGTTGGAGTAGTAAAAATCAGTGGAGTATCCCCCACTTCCACACCCCTGATCTACTGGTGGAGGGTCTCGATCTACGGATGAAGCTAGAGTGTGCATCATCTGTGAAAAAGGGAAGACAAAGTGTGTTTTTTAGATATGGTATAAGTGTTAACGCACAACAAGAATCAAGGGGCAAAATAGTTTCTATGGTACCCCATAGAGTCCTAATGATTAGATACAGACGTCAACGCACTGATACGAAGGACTCTACTAGGTACTTTCTCCAATGCCAAATAAACATGTGAAACTAGGCTCCGATACCACTTTATCCAACAAAAATTATGTTTCATGATGGAATCTACAACCTTCCCATAGACAAGCCCTTCCCTACAACCAACAGCTACTCACAGTGGGCCACAAGTGCTTAGAAACAACAAAAAGGTAATAAATAACTGATGAAACTAGCAACCGAAGGAAGAAAAAAATATATACAACCCAAATCCAAAAACTTGGCATCAATGGCATATAGAGCTACTAAAAACGAGTATCTAAAAGAGAAATATATAGAGAAGTACAATGTAGTATAAAGTAGTACAACACAAGGCCTTCTATAAAACAAAATAAGTAGTCTACAAAAGCTGGAAGCCATAATTAGCTCAAACCTCAAAGCTGACAGTAGTTGCCACACAACAAAAATCTACCAATACCATCACATCGTCTCCGATAACCTCTATAGGAATTTACACAATGAAAACTATAAAGAAGTGCAGTATGAGTACCAAAATACAGGTAACCAGTGGGAATAGGATAACCTAAATAAACTAAATACAAGTAAAGAAATGGCAAGGAAAGTAAATTAGGTCAATAAGGGAAAGTAAGCAGTATAAAACTAACTATGCTGCCATAATTGGTAATAGGAACAGACACGAACTACCAATAATAGAAAAAAAGGTAAAGGATCTAAGTAAGTAAGTCTATGCACGTCCGTCTGACTGGTGGATCAATCTATAGCCTAGCACCAAAAAAGAACCATAGAAAACGTACCTGAACTCTAGCCAAGTATACTAGTACTGAAACGACAGTTGAAAGTAAATACGAGGAATAAAATACATTAAACCCCATAATACCACTTAGTATAAATAGAAATAAAGCATAGAAAACCTATCTGACGCCCCATCCTGTAAGTAAGTACAATTAACACAAATAGGAACTCACCAATACGTCCCCTTTAAGCTCGGCAAGTACAAACAACATGGATAAAATGAATACACACAGGTGATAAAAGTAAATCAGAGCATACATATCTCAAACTAAGAGTTTGTGCCTCAATATCAATAGTGGGGGCCATGCCTCAGGAGGTCAACACCTTAATTTCAACAATAGGAGCCATACCCCAGGAGGTATGTGGCTCAATATCAATATGGATGCACCCCGAAAGTCTGTACCTCAATATCAATAGTAGGGGTTATTCCCCAGAGGTTAGCACCTCAATTTCATTAGAGGTGGTCCTCACTCCATAAGTTCCACACATTAATATCAACAGTGGGGGTCATTCCCCAGGAGGTCCGTAACTCAATATTAACGTGGGGGCCAAGCCCTAGAGGTCCTCGCCTTAATATCAATAATAGGGGTTGCACCCCAGGAGGTTTGTGCCTCAATATTAATAGTGGGGACCACTATTCAGAGGTCCACGTGTCAATAAAAAAGGTGGGGTTCACTCCTCAGAGGTCCGTGCCTCAATATGAATAGTTGGGGATGTGTACGAAGGTCCACCACATTATCGATAGTGGGGGATACTCCTTAGGAGGTCTAAGTCTTAATATCAATCTATATCTAGGTCATTCCCTAAGTGCCCAAGACATAATCCCACAATATCCAAAGCTTTATTTCGTTTATAATTCAAAAACAACGCCATACAACTAGGTGGTCATGGCATAAGTATAAATATAAATGAGAAAACCCTATTCAGTTATTAAGTTAGTAAATCTTTCTAATTTTAGTTAAACTCGATAACACCCCTTCTACCATATCCCCAGTTCGCACCCGTTCTTACTCTATCATAGATCAATATCTAAAATGCATGAATGCAAAACATTAATAATAAGTAAGCATACGACGTACTAGGATCGGCCAAAGGCCACCATCTAAGAACCCCTCTCACTAACCATCTCATCATGGACCAACACAGGCACTAGGATCAAAGCCATCGTGGTAAGGATAAGATATCCACATATAATCCAACACCATCTATGTCCCTCCACGACACCCCAAAAGTAAATAAATAAGAGAAAATCGATATAATAGAGCCTTCAACCTAATAAAAATCCCACACAACTAGCCACATGACATAAGTATTTTACAATAGACTAGTCTATAGAAAAGTAAGTCTACCCTATTTAGGCACCGATAAGATTTCTCAAAAAGTGCACAACACAATCTAGAGCACCGAACAAGCCCAAACGGCTTGTAACTATCAAATACATATTTATGAAAAAATGTTAGGAAAAACACCCATATTTCAAACTGCAATTCAGGTAAATAAATAGACCTAAATAGGGTGAATGGGACCTGCAACCCAAAAAAAAATCTAAGAATAACGGCACAAAGCCCTCAGTTCATGGAGCTCGTGGTACAAAAATAAACTCAATTAGACCATTGTAAGGTCCTCAATTGGCCAAAAAAAGTCTAAACAAAAAAAAGAAAAAAATTTCTGGAACCAAAGTAGATAATCAAGCAGGCTACGTACCTAGAAAATTGAAAGAAAATGATCCCTTACTGATATTTAGTCTACCAACAGTCCTACTATGTAATAAAACAAGAAATTCCACTAAGTTTCATACCCAAGGAGAAATTCCTCCATTAAAGCTTTAACAAATTCTTGGGATGGAAGAAGAAGTGAGTAAAATAAACCCAAAACACAGAGGAAGGCTAGAAACTCATCACATGAAGTCCCCACAACAATTACCATAGGTTAGACGTAAAAATTTTGAAATAGGAGCAACCAATAGTAAAGTGCAAAATGGACGAAATGATTAAAATTTCTAGGACTGGATATTATATGTTGGCCACACAATAGAAAATTTATGTCACCCCTGTTTAATCTCACCCAAGGCCCTTATCCCCAACCAACGCAGTCGCGGGGCTAAAAACGCGATTACGCTTATAGAGAAAAAGGGAAACACATCAAGATTGCATAGAAATAAGGAAAGATTGCACTAAAGAAGGAAACAAGAATAATTATTATCAATTCACAAGAGCGTGATCACGTTAAACACCTGGATCTATAGATTTTTCTTCAATGGCTGAATTTTCCAACAAGGGATAAAAAATAAAACATAGTCCAACCATAATAAACCAAATATGAATTTTGTATGAAAACACATATTTCATACTTAATGATATTGACAAAATAACCATCGTTGGTGGTTTGAGCAAAAGGAACCACCAAACCAAACCAATTCAAAAGGGCCAACTTTCTAACTTTCCACGAACACCATTAAAATAACTCCAGATACCTAAAAAGCATATCAATTACCCAAATAGCCAAAAATCATCATTCTACATTTGATGAAAGCATCAAAATTCTGATCTAATGCTCCAATCACCATAATCCCACCATTGCTCCAAAATGAACTTTAGCTAAACTAAATTGCCACAAAATAGCACAAACTCAAAAAGAAAACCATGGTGTAATGACCTTCTTGGTCATTTATGATAAATACGTAATTTCTTATATCTTAGAGCATTTTAACAGTTTCTCTAAGTCATTTATAACTTGCTGGGACAGACAGTTTGGATCCTTGGCGACTCGGTTGAGAAATATCTCAATTTTCCTATTTTAGAGCCTAAAGTTAAGTATTAGTTGACCAAAGTCAACTTTCCTTCAAGATGACCTCATAATTAAATTCTGATAGTTCCGTTAGCTCCAAAATACCAAACAAAGTTAATATTGACCTTAAGTTTGTATTTTGGAGGTTTCGTTTGCAAGTTATGTGAATTTGTTGAATTTGTTTATGTGTTGGCCAAAATTGGAGAATGGGTGGTTAGTCGACGTTCGGAGTGTCGTATTGGAATTCCAGCACTTCCAGTAGCTCTGTAATGATAAATTTAGGCTAGAGGA
>JBDJHY010157542.1:0-12699 GCA_039654485.1 Withania somnifera
AAAAGGAGTCATGAAGAGGGGTACCAATGGAGCACACCATCATTATCACTAATTCGTTTTGATATTCTACACTTATCCTTGCCGAAAGATGGTATGTACTCTTGGTTTATACTTATTGTTGGACTTTCTAAAGCCTTGGAGGTAAGTTTTATCACTCCTGAATTAGCTCATAGAACTCATGTGGTCACATGTGATTACTATTGTATAGTGTCTTTAGAGAGGTTTTACGAAAGGATAGGGGGTATGCTAGAGTTTTTGCGAAAAACACTTTATTTCTTTGCCTCTATGATTGACATGTTTGAGATTATAGTTTTACACCAATATATGGAATAGAAGTCTAAGTTGTCATAAGCATGTAAATGATAAATCTAGCCATAAGGAAGATTTAGTTCTCTACTCAAGGGAAGACATATACTACTTGAAGAATGGAACAATCATATCCTTGCATGCTTTGGGTCCAAATTATGTGAAGTCTTTAGTCTTACCCTTTTGTCTAGTATTCTTGAGTAACCAAGTGTCTATTAGTATGACTGGATATTTGTTCCTTTTAACATCATATGATGCTTACTTATATCATAAAAATGAAAAAATTAGAATTTTTAATTCTTATTTTTTACTATCATCATTATCATCCACCATTTGATGATTTTATAATTGTGATGTGGTTAGTCAAGGTATTGTATTCATTTTCTTCCATATTTTGTAGGTTTAAATTCAAGGACGAATCTTTTCAAGAAGGGGAGGATGATAAGAGCATGGATGGCAACCAAACTAACATGAAAAGCAATCAAACTCCAAGACCATTTACAAGAAATAAAGCTACGGAATTGAAGGCTTTTCAAGATATGATAAAGAAGTGGACTACATGGAAAACATTACAAGGCCCAAGAGATAATTTACAATATTTAAACTTGCAAAATACAAATAATTAAAGCCCAAGAAGTACTTAAAGTAGGCGGCCAAAGGCAGTCCAAGTGGAAGCAAAAATCAGCCCAAAACATTGACCCAATGAAAGATTCAAGCCCAAGGGAGGTTTGACAAATGTAAGTCAATATAGGAGAACAAAATTGACTCAAAATAAGTTAAGAAGGTCATCTATGAAGCTTCCAGAAGGCAGCCAAGAAGCTTCTTAAACTTTGCTTATTTGCACTCAAATTGGATGAAGGAAAACTTGTCCAAGTCCTATTGCTTTTGGGACTTCAAAATTTCGGTTGACATACTCTATAAATAGGGGTTTTCTTTCAATTTTAGACTTAGACAAAGTTGAAAAATATTGAGAGCCATTGGCTGATTTAGTTTAGTTAATTTAGTTCATAGTTCATAGCCTAGTTGAGTGATTAGAGGTAGATTCATTTAGTTGCTACTATGTCTTCTTTATTTTCAGTTTAATCGGAGGAGCTTTCGTTTGAGAATTCACGTTGTTTCGTTGATTATATTGACTGGTTTCTTCCTTGTTATCTTGGTTCAATTGGGAGGTGAGTGTATAAAGTCCCTTGTTGCCCATAAACTGGCAAATCGTGTAAGTTTCCGCATATCCTTATTTTTATTTCTTTCTCCCTCTATCCAGTGTTGCGATTCGTAACCCAAATCTCATCAAGTGGGCTCTCTTACCCCCTCACCTCTCTGAACTCCTCTCTTTCCATAAGATCGGCCTCCTTAGCAACTTAACTACGCCTTGAAAGGATAATCCCCAAATAGCCATTCTAAACACATCAACACGAAGGATGTAAATCAATTCTTGCATAAATCTCCTCATATCTGAACTCATTATCAATTAGGACTTTCTCATGATTACTCATCATTTTCAGAAAGCTCTTTCATTTTAATATCACAAGAAGGTAAGTCATCTCATATCATTAAGACTATAAACAAGTTCTATAATCTCATCAAAATAAGCCATCTTGGGCTCATAATATCATCCAACAAGAAGCAAGTGGGGTAGCATAATATCATCATCAAATGAAATGTACAGTAATCCATGTATACATTATCACAAAGTATGACATCACATATAAAAACAAATCAATACTTATATGCAATGCAATAAAAATACATTTCCATGTAGTACAATGTATATATATAACCAATTAGAATAATATGGACCCCTGGACTTGGTCAACTATTACCTATTTTCACCTCAATCCTCATCCGATAAGATTTCTATAATGAACCCATCACCTCGAGCCTGAGCTAGCAAGACTAGGAAACTCGTCACCTTGTACCCCGATAGAAACCTCTATGGGCCGACAAGACTGGGTAATATATATATATATATATATATATCATGTTCATATCATATTCATCTCAACTCTGATCTAGTGTCTCAACATTTAAGCCAGTTCATAGTACAATATCAATCCCATGAACCTCTATTTGCCTTGAAGCAAAGAAAACAAATCAAGCTTGGGCCTTCCCTTTGCGTAACGCCTTCTAATCCATGAAATCTAGTCAAATATGGATTAATCATGAGAAAATATGAACCATATATCATATGTATTAATCATGAGAAAATATGAAAAATGATATCAATATTGGAATTTCTATATTCGGGTCCAAAGTCGCTCCCAAAAATTCAAAGCCAACGCATTAGGCTAAATCTAGAATTTTATTTAAAAATCATGTTGCCCATGTCTTGGGGATATCAAATAAAATATTTCATAATAATGAAGTGGAAATTATCATTCAAAACTCAAAAATACCAAATCAAGGTTTTCTTTATAAATCCCTAAATATTTAGATTTTGAAATCCATAATTTTGGTGTTAAAAGGATGAAATAATTCATGAGTAATGAAGAATCAATGATTAAAAAGCTTACCCAAGTATTTGCTTCAAAATCTATCTTTGAAATACCCCAATATGAGCTCACAAGGTCTAAAGATGACAAATAGAGAAAATTCAACATGCATGGTGATTTTTATTTTTTGCCACTGGAAATAGGGGTACGACATGATCATGACAATTTCTTATTGCGATCGCAATGGAAAAATATTGTGCTATTTTTAACTCTATGCGATTGCGAGAGAGGAGTTGACCAACCAATGCAATCACGACCCAGTCCTTTGCAATCGCGAAGAACATGGGTGAGCTGCACCTATGCAATGAAAAGAAAAACCAACAATTAATCAAGTATCTGAAGGACCCAAAGAACTCGATCATAATTTCATACAAATAAACTTTGTTACCCCACTAAATTCAACATTCATGAGTCAATGGAATATAATGGTCCTCGGGACCATTTTTGCGATTTCTGCATTATCTATACGTTTAGAGCATTGTTGTAACTGCTCTAAGTTATTTATGACTTTATAGGATCGATAGGTGGGATCCGTAGAGTTTTTACAGGTTGAATTCCTCTATAATTATAGCTTTTGTGCCTTACTTAGTTTATATGATCTCGAATCGCCTTTTAGTCTATTCTGTTGTGTCTGGAATAATGATTACCTAAATATTTCATATATGGAGTGTTAGAATTGGAATCAATTTCCATCTCGTGTGCATTTTCAATAATTTCTAAAAAAATTATCAGGGATTGATTGACGGTGACCAATTATAGGCCAATTGACCAACAAATCGGTGGCTGATAAATCGGTCAGTCAATGCTTTTATAAAAATATTTCCTTCATTTATTTTTTTCATTTCTCCTCAACTTTCACTAACTTATCTTGGGTTTTAGGAGTTAATTAAAGGCTTTTCAAGGTATCTAATTAAGTTCTAATCCGTAGAAACTCATTACGGTGGTTCTACAATCATTTTTATAGAGTAATTCTTTATTTTGTTTATTATATAAACTTTTAGGGATTATATCTTCTATTTATACCATTAAATTAAGCTTTTTTGTGCATTGTGCTCTACGTATTGGTATAAATATTTCCTTTTTCCAGGCTATTAGGATTTTTGGACTCGTTTTTAATCGAAATTTTGACCCCGCTATTTATATAGAAATACAGGTCTTGTTTTACTCGTATTGACATGTAGGTTATGTTTTTTCTAGCCTTGTGTGATTTCATTTTAGTACATGATCTTTGGATTTTTAGGCACGCTTCTCGAGAACATCACCGGAATCCAAGTAAACTACTTTCTACTTTCTTCAGACTGGATATTGTTGTAGCATATGTATGCGCTTTATTTTAGCAGGGGCCGTCAACTATGTGGGACTACCCAGCATCATTTTTTAGAATAATTAGACATATCCCTATGTATGTTAAGAGGTATGGAAGGGTCTTAGATTTCTTCAGTGATTTAGTTGGGTCGTTCTGTACGATGATAGAGCACTTAGTTGTAGCGGGCATACCCTTGGCCTATTCTTCAGGTAGTTGGTGGTATTGAAGGAGTTACTGTGAGATTTATAGGTCTAATAGTTAGGAGGTTTATCAGGTAATACAGGCTTGTTGTGATCTATCTCGGGATATGAGGGATAGGTACCTTGGGATTTCTTGATAGGTAGTGGGATCGGACATGAGGTCATGGGTTGCCTCCTTCCTGGGGTTCTTTTATTTGGTAGCAAAGGTGGAATAGCCAAAGTTTGGGTCCGGCTCATCTAGCTCCTTCTTAAGTTTTTAAAATGATTCTAGAATACCTGATTTATGAGTAAGTGATATTAGAGATAGTGGTTTTCGAGGCAACAATAAATTCAGTTCCTCTAGTATAGTCATCTTGTTCGGACCCTTTTACAGTCAGCCTTAAGAGGCCCGGGTACTTAGAGTAGTCAGCATTTTAGGGGTGCATTTCTAGGTTCATAGGTAGTAATGTCCAGAATAGTTTAGAGTGGTCTCAGTTAGAATAGGACTGAGTTGTATGAGTAAGGTGAGCTAGGCCATTGGGCCAGAGGATGTCCACAGTGTTGGGCCATGTAGTTGACAGTGACTGTAGCCTCTCCTTAGTAGTCAATTCCTATGGGCAGTGACATTAGCCGTATTTTTTATTCTTGCATAGGGCTTGACCTTGGTCTAGGGAGTGCCCCAGTCATGGATGCCTTAGTTAGGTTGACCAGTAGAGTCTTTCAGGGATCCTTCGCCTTTTGGTTTGTGGCCTTGGAGAAGGATGTTCTATTGAGCTACCTTTGAGCTCTAATTAGGGAGTGGTTTTATTTTAATACTTTCCTAGTTAACTCAAGTTGGCTTGGGTGTGACATTGACTCATTTATTGTATGTTTTATGTGTGCTAGTAGGGTGACTTTACCCTTGTTAATGTGTTATTATTGACTGGGTTAGGCCTTTTTTAGCCATAATGGTATTATAGCCCTCTATTAGGCGGATTTTGTTGTCACCTGGGTTGTGATTTCTATTGGCGAACTGAGTCTTGCCTTTTTTCTCGGGGAGGTTCCCGTGAGTCCTTTCTATGACATGGTCCTATGATTTAGGGGCTGCGTTCGCTTGTTAGGTGAGCCTTATTATATCCCAACTAAGATTTTGATCGCCCCACTCTGAATAGTGGATAGTGTTCGTAGGTCCTTTTGTTTCCCTTGTATAAGGAGAAAACCTTTTAGTAGTCAATCCTAGTGAGGGTTTTGAGTTGTTTCACTAGTTTATCCTATAGATGTTGTGAGATGATGGAGTTAGGCCTTCTATGGTTGGGGGCCTTAGTGAGTTGTCGGGTATGGATAGGTTACTATAATCTCCCTAGATATGGGATTATTTTATTGTGTTCGTGACCAGTGTATATCAGCATGTTAATAGGGGTCCTTAGGACCTTCCTGATTGAGGTTTGCCTTATGTTCCAGCAAGGCAATAGGCCCTTGGGGGTGTTTACTAGTATTGTTGGTCCGTAGATGCCCTGTTATCCTATAGCGATCTTGTCCGACCTTGAGTTGTTTGGTAGCTTTAGATGGTGACTCGCGTTATCCGTGACTTTCATGTGTTGGTTCTAGCAGGCCAAAGTGACCATTTTTGTGGGGAAATGACTCTCCCATTCTATTGGTCCCTACTATTCTAGTGTGATTGCCAGAGCGTACTTTGCCCTTCGTCCATGTCAGGTTTGAATGAAGTTGGATATTATCTCTTGGGATCTCTCACTTGTGGTTGCTTTAGTTGGTCTTCTTACTCCGAGCATGCAATATTTCTGGTAGTGCTCCATTAGTATTGGGTCGAGGTTGTAGTATCCCATAGGATTTCTTACACCCAGTTATGTGGTCTATTTTATGTCTTAGCCGGGTGATGCGACTGTATAGACCCAACCTACTATGTAGTTACTAGGCTGATTTTTATTGTGATTTCTTGTGTTTGGACCAATGATTGTTCTATGCCAGGTGGCTATTCAATTTTGTGATTATATTCTTTGTTTGAAGGTTGATGGGACTTTCAAGTTTTAAGTTAGGGGCACTTAATATTCGTGGGTATGGGTAGTGGATGATTATCCTTGTCCTTATTGTGAGGACCACCAGTTTTGAGCATTTGGCTTCTGAATAAGGCGATCACTTGGTTTATTACACTTTTTTGTTATGAGATGATGATAGTTGAGTACACAGTCGTGGCTTGAGGCTACTGTTAGTGTTAGGGTGGTATGACTAGTCACATTGGGGTGATTGTGTCCCTTGCATTTCAGATATTTTTGGGTCTATTCTAGGTTGATTTTTCTGATTGAGGTCTACATATTCACCGTGGATTTAATATCGAGAGTAGGGCTAGCATGGTAGGCAGGGCCATCCTCCATTTGTGGTACCTACTGTTGTTGATTATCGGTTGGTGTGAGTTACCTTTTGCGATGCTAGTAGTCAATTATACCTGAGGAGCTCGTAAGTTGGGACTCCCAGGCAGGGTTCCATACAGTTTCTAATGGCACAATGTGGACGGCATTGGTACTTGTAGTTCTATATTTGATGATTTGATTCAGACCATTCTTAAGAGGATATTTTACCAAATAATCCATACGTTGGACCTAGTGGAGATGTGTAAAAAATCTTGTTAACTTCATTTTTGGGTGATCTTTTGCTTATGTGAGATCCTAGTTCTAGATATTTCAGACAATGATACCCGATTCACATCTTGATTTGCTGAGGATAGTAAGCACTGATATTTCCACCCACAGACTAATAGCCAGTTTGAATGGAATATTCGGACGTCTCAGGATATATCATGAGCTTGTGACATCAAATTATGGTATAGTTGAGGTTGACATTTAGCCTTGTGGAAATTTCATATGATGACAGTTGCCATCTTAGCATTCATATGGTGTCTTTTGAGAATTTTTGTTTCTATGTTTGATCTACCGGTAGATGAGGTTCGAGCAATGCAATCTAGATGGTGTGTTGCACCAACTCCCTATTATTGAGTGGGACTACGAGTGGATTATCATTGATTTTGTTTCTGGTCCCTTTCATACTTCTAGGGTTCATGGTTTTATAGGGATCATCGTGGATCAACTAGCCAAATACGCTCACTTTCTACCAAGTTCATCTTCTTGGGATGCTGAGGGACTGATTGTCTTGTATATTTGGGAGATTTTTCATCTGCATGCGTTGCCAGTTTCTATCACATCATATAGGGTACATAGTTTATTTCCCAATTTTCAAGGACAGTACAGTGTAAGAGGGGTACATCGATAGGTTAAGTGCGGCTTTTCTCCTACAGACACACAGGCAATTTGAGCAGATCAGTTGGGGTTGTGTTTTTGGGTGTTAGGAGTAGCTGGGATAACCATTTAAATTTGGCAGGATTCCCCTATTGTAACAGTTGTCATTCAGGCATCTAAATAGTACCACTTGAGGCTTTGTATGATATATATTAAAGATTACAGACTGCGGATTAGAACACTATAAAGACTTGAGCTCCGACTTCACATTTGATTCGAAATACTTTAGAGAGAGTCAGACTTATGGGTTAGACTTCAGATAGCAGAGAGTGGACAGAGAGTCCATGCAGAGTGCATACTTTGCTTCTCAAGTTTAGTATTGAGGACCTGAGGATTATGGGCTCAATTAGGGCCTTACAACATCACATAAAATATTAATGAGGTTGCCTGCAGTGGGTTTTTACCTTTTGGGTTAGTGGCAGTTACCCTAACCCATCCATATCTCTTTGCCTCATTGTTATATATCGGATTCATCCCCCATATTTTATCATGAATCAGTTTGGTTGGATGACTGATTAGTTTGTGTCAGGCACTTTGAGGCCACTACTGATGGAAGATATAGATGGATCAGTTCCAAGACTAGTTTTGTTATGAGAATTCATTGGGTGCGCGGTCTAGTTGAGGAGGTCATTGGAAGATTAGAAGGATCATGTGGATAGTACGTTTTACGGCTTCAAACTTGGAACCCCCTTCCTTCTTAACTTTTTTGGATGAAAGTTTTGTTAGTGGTGGATATTATAATGGTGATCGACGCTATTTCCATGATTTCTGGGTTTTTTATGCTTTTAGAGCATTGTCATAGCGCTGGCCCAAGTATAATGACCCTCACGGCCATTCATGAGAATTATGTGATGTTTTGCATTCTAGGACATTTCAGTAGCTACCCTAAGTTATTTATAACTTGTTGGTACTGATAGTATGGTTCCCTGGCAGCTCGGTTGAGAAAAATCTCAAATTACCAGTTTTAGAGCCTAAAATAGTGTACTCATTGATTAAAGTCATCTTTCCTTCAAGAAAAGCTTGAAATTAAATTCCAACAGTTCCATTAGATTTGGAATGCCAAACAAAGTCAAAATTGACCTTAATTTTGAATTTCACAGTTTCATTTGTAATATTATGCTAAATTGCAGCATTGAAATGGATTTCTTACACTTCCATTAGTTCCAAAAAAGTGAATATAGGCTATTTTGATCCTAGGTACACTTCCCAAGGTGTACGCACTTGATTTGAGTTGGTTTGTGGAAAGTTGGAAAGCACTTCTTTTGGCTAAGTCTTGGTTTAGGGGTCATATTCTCTTGAAGGACCTCCAATGTTCATTTTGTTGATTCTGTTGAGTTCATAATGTGTTTTTCACATAAGATACATATTTGTTTTTCCAAAATTGGACTCCTTTTCATTTTTGAACCCCTAGTTCAAATTTCTGAAAGTGTTGTTTTTGCTAGTGCATACACAGATCAATTTATCGGTCAAAATGCCAATTTATATACGAACAAAAAATCAGACATTTAGATGATAAATCAGCACCTTTCCGTGTTTACCAAATCCTAGAGAAGCAAATTTATCATCCAGGTGACCGATAAATCGGTACCTTCTTCTTTTTCCCGTATTCAGGGGGTGCTGATCTATGGAACATTGTACGATTTATCATTACCCACCCTTTTTTCCAGTGCTTAGGGTGGTAATAATTTATCGGCACAAGTGACCGATAAATTAATAGCTGAGGCATTTCACCAAGTTTCAGCACTATTTTTGGTTCATTATTTCATCAAGTTTTCTCACGTTTTCTCTCAACTCTCAGCATGATTTTCCTTGGAAACTTCCCCAAACCCTATAGAAAAGTTTATTGAAGATCCCATACGTTGTCCTCACCTCGATAAGTAATTTCATCTATTTAATTCCATGAAAATTTGTGGGTTTTCCTCCATTGATGCCCTAGTCATGATTCTTATTTTCAAAGTTGTAGGGTGAATCCTTCTTCATTAGGGCTGTTTTACTTCATAGTAATATTTCCTTTTCCAAGTTAATCATATAATTCCATAAAGATTGAATCCATAAATCCCTTTAATACTTTAATTACTTCGGGCTGTTCAAAGGTCTTTTCTTGCCCGAATTATGCACAATTTTAGAGCACGGGTTCCTGGTAACGTTAGGAACCCCTTGAAGATATTTGTTTTTAGTTTCAATGAGTGAGCCCCACAGGCTCATTTTAGGCCCGATTTTAGGCCCAGTCTGAAACTTAGTATAATTTATACCGTTAGACTCGTATTGACTTATGAATGCTATTTCACAAGTTTTGGAGTAATTGGAGTTTGTTTGATATCAGTCGGAGCAACATTTGCGAGTTTGCAGTGCTTTATCATCGGATGACAGGTAGGCCTCGTGGGTCTATCTTTGGGTTTGTGGCTTTAATAATTGTACTAAATAGCATCCGTGGGTTTGGTATCTAGGTTGTTATAGTAACCTTGGACCATTATTTCGTCCGTTCCTCATTGCTACCTACTTCGGTATCCGAATTAATATGGTGCCTATAACCTATGATTTGTCCAGAGATACCTGTGCAGGGCATAAGTGGTTTGTCATTTCATGTATTTATATACTTGTTGATATTATGTGCATGCATTATACAAGAGGTTGGTCCATAGGCTTTGTTGAGAGTGTGTTAGACTGGGCCAGTATCACCACATGATTATTGAGTCATGAAGGCTAGACACTGATGTTAGTAATGATAAAGGAGAATGACATAAACTAATAACTTGGAATGTTTCAATAATGAAATAAGTTAAAGGACCTTTTAACTTTCTTAGACTTGGTGGTGTACTGAGCATCCTGTACCAATATTTCTACTTGTAATAGCCCAGGCTATACACCTTGGCACAGAAAAATATCCTTTGACTAATTAATGTTGGGACTTGAGTTCAACTACGTTCGCAATGAGTACAGTCGTTGTCACTTGAGTCCATCGTCATACGACAATGAGTATATCTTTTCAACACTTATTAGCTTGGATGCTTTGATGATACCTATTCCATTGAAGATATTGGAGATACCACTAGGTGTTGGATATCATGACTTACCGAGATGACTTGATGATACCATTGTTATGAGGCACTGAATGCCATACTTGATACCTGTGAGGTTTATGGTATGGGATTTGAGATTATGATGACGTTAGAGTTTGTACATGGTAGGTACACCTCCACGGACCTTGCCTTCGGGATACGGGAATGTTGAGGAGGAAGGCATAGGGTGGAGTGGGGCTATACCGGAGCACTTAGGTAGCATTTTATGGATTTTTCCTATTGAGCCTATGGGTTTTGGAGGAGAAACATACACAGGAATGGTTAGTTCATGGTTTGTATTTATTGTTGTACACTTGTTTTCTTCGATGTACCCCTAGTAGTATGTGAATACCAACAGGTGAGCATGTTTATTGAGTACACTGCATTCCTTATGGGGGCCTTCATAGTGCTTAGCTATTTATTACATTACTGTTATTACTTCTCTGTTGATATTGATGATTATTGAATAGTTTTAATTACGTGGGTTATTGTGCATTGTATCATATTATTAGTCTTTCCTGCCTTACTTGAGGTTACTGGTATACCTTCCATGTTCTCTTCCTGTATTCTTATTGACTCTTAATTAATTATTATTATTATTCACATATATTATTTCAAGGATACTGGGTAGATCTTCCTTCATTGCTTGAAATCATGTTATGTGATTAGCTAGCGATGACATGTTCTACTTGTTACTTGATTCTTATATAAGTAGCTAGCTTCCATGATATATTGTTTGCTTATGTGACCCTATTATTGTCTTCCATTATTTATTGCTTTTATTATTGTTATGTGCCTAGTTGTCCCTCGAGGGTATGGGTTGCTTCGGCAGCTTGTACTCATATTACACTTGCCGAAGTGCAGATCTGAGTAAGGTGCCCGACCATGTTTCACAGACCATTGTTCGTGCTGATACTATTGCTTTTAGAGATTTAGGGTGATCTTGGTGTCCATCTTTATCCTGCTTATTTTCAATATTGAGTTGATCTCCTTGTGTTTTTTGAGACACTTTGGCATTAGACTTTTATTTCATATTCTTTAATTAGATGTTTTGTATTACAATGATTATCGAGTTTTGGGTATTTTCAACTCATTATAATTCCACTACAATGAGTCTTTCTTTTCCAGTTATATTCTATTTATTATACTTATGATTTCTATTTTTTGTTATAGCAGTCCTTCGCTTCAGCTTTGGACTATAGGGTTGGTTTTCCTATTGGTGGTATAGTACCTTCCATCATGATATGAGAAATTAGGTAATGAAAAATTGGTATTAGAGTCCTAGGTTCGTCTGTGTCAGTGTACATAATCAATGTCAATTAGTGTCCTGCAGATCGGCTCCATTTATTTGTGGCTTATCTTCGGGAGGCTATAGTAACATATAGGTAAATAACTTTTTCTTTTGAATCCTATGTCGTGCTTATATCCCTGATGGTTTCTTTAAAGTTATCATTCTTTGTGATCACCCTTCGAAGATGCATCGTACACATTCATCAACAGCTAAGAGGACAACCAGAGCACCTGCAGAAGTACCTACTCCTGCTGCTACTTCTGAGACTCCAACAGTGCCTGCAGTACAAACACCTACTGCATCACCTATTGTAGTACCTGTTCAAGCACCTATTGCAGCACCTCCTCCAGATATCTATAACATCTTGTGGCAATTGCTCAGTCCCTATGGTAGTCCCCTTACCGATGGGACACAGACAACCATTCCAATACCAAAGCCTACAGATGTTGTTTCTTTAGTGCATCTAGTTTTGCATATTTCTCTAGAAGATAGGAAATACACCTTCTCAGGTCCTCCTACACTAGTTTTTGATCCTGTAGTTGAGCAGCAAACTGCTATGATAGATTCGGAGAAGAAGCTCCTATTTAGATTTCTGAGGTTGGATCCCCCACGGTTTACTAGAGCAAGTTCATTATTGAGTGTGAGGAACCTCAGTGTTCTAAAGACCCACGACGTAGCTTTCACCACCAATTAGATGTGTGGTGTGGCTAAGCAGTGGTAGAGGGCTTTTGTTTTATGCAGACCAGCAAGTTCACCTCAGATGACTTGGACTGAGTTGTATG
>JBDJHY010157563.1:0-12698 GCA_039654485.1 Withania somnifera
TAAATTGAATATATTATTGTATTTATAACAACATAATTAGTTATAGCTAAATTTATTTCCAAAGTTAATATTACTATGTTAGTTTTTTTCCGTACTAATTTATATAGTTAAATAATATTTCCTCCTTCATTTTAATTTTTACTATTTTGAGAGTCAAATGATTTACTTGTCACAATTTTTTTTTGAGAGTCAAACGATATGAACCTTGGCCGAACAGATTAAGTGGAATGTATAAAAACTTGGAAAGTTTTATAACTTACCAAATGGAGTATTTATTTTGTTAAATAGCATTGCTGAATTTTAGTAATCAACTATTTCCTTCGTTTTTACTTGTCATAGTTTTCTTTAGAGAGTCAAAGAGCCGAATGGATTAAGAGAAATTTACAAAAAAGTGAGTTTTATAACTTACTCCTGGATTTCAAGAGCTCGGTTGCGTAACTTATTCACACACATTAATAAATATAAGACCTTTTATTTAATTTACCACTTGGACATATCACTATCCTTTCAGACTATAACCAATTAACATAAGTTCAAATTCCATCAGTCTCCCACTTGGACGTCACTGCTAATTGAGAACACAAAAAGGTTTTCAAAAATTTGAGATTTTGAAAAAAAAACATTTTGAAAAAGATTTTAAGACTCTATAGTGGCCACAGACTCACATAGCCAATGATAGGACGACCCGTATAACAATCCATCCAGTCTCAATGAGAAATACTAACAACGAACCATAGCAGGCATCATACTATTTCAAGGTATGGATTCCATGTATAATCACATATGCTAGCATTACCATCAACATAGATTAAACATGTGTGCTAAGTATATCATCTTTCTAGTCAAGGTGAACAAGGATACACCTCTTAAAAGGACATAATTCTCTAGGTGACTCAAAAGCTACATCACCTCAGGTCCTCTAAGTGTCACTAAAACCATATTACCTCAGGAGAGTTTTCTTGTACCTTACCCAGGATAATCAAGGCAACCAACAACAAAACTCAAAGATAACATGAGTTTATATAATATTGATTAGAATAAATAATGATAATCATATTAGTCAATGAGCATCATAAATATCAAATAACACGAGCTTAAATTAGAAAACAAGAAATATAACTTGTTAAAAGCAATATCTCAGTCAACTATTACAAAGTAGCTTCGATTGACTAAATTACATCAAACGATTATAAAATACCTATATTTTGAGCACGTTCATTAAGCACCATAGGCCTAAGACCTTTAGTCAAGGGATCTCCAATATAGATTTGGTGTTAATATGCTCAATACATATATCACATTCTTTTACTATATCTCTAACCTTAAGAAACCTAAGAATTACATGTCTAGAGGCCTGTTTTCTCTTGTTATTTTTAGAGAAAAACACAACAGAAATATTATCACAAAAGATGGTGATATGATCTGAAAATGCACCAATCATGCTAAACCTATACTTTAAGGTCTAGCCGAGAGGATCCAAGCGACGGACAACATGAAGGCACCAAACGAGATTCAAAGATACATAATTGAGTGCAAGTAGAGGCAATCTCAATTTTAAAATATAGCTCAGAGGATGATTAAATACTTAAATGCCTACATTGAAGAGACCCCAAACTTGAGGGGTCATTTTGACACATTGGGTCACTTTTGAGCTCAATTATAATAACTGAAAATAGGAGTAGTATAAATTCTAATTCTTTAGTTAATTTTATTAGACTTGGATGAATTATGAATTGAGAGCTTTGAAACTTGTTTAGTTTATCTTATGAGTAGTGGATGAATTTTCAATTAGGCTTAGTTGTAGTGTAACCACTTAGTTGAGTGGATTCTCTTAATTGCTCGTTGTAACTTCTTCTTTTCAATTGATCATCGAGTTACCTATTTTAGAGGATTCAAATTAATTTCTTCTTATTTGATTAATTGGGTTTTGCATTGATTTGCGGGTTCAATTTGGGAGGGGTGGTGAAGGTATTGATTACCTTGTTGCCTATAAACCTGTAAAATTATATGAAATTCCGCATGTCTTTTTTATTTGTTTCTTTCTCCCTCAAATTCGATTGTGATCCCATAGCTGAGATCGCATCATTTGGTATCAGAGTCTAGGCTCATAATTCATTCCATCAAATTACAATTCTAGGATCATAAATCGAGAAATCTCAAAAAAATTTAAATTCCAAAACATACCAATATCCGAGATGATTTGTGTTTGTTCTTTGATTTTGAACACTAAGAATTTATCTCCTAGTGTTTTTGAGTCATAGCTTCAATTTGAGTCAAGTTCGAGTTGGTTTGATATTTCCACTACTGAAAGGTTTTGAGGCTTTTGAAATTTGTAAATTGGCGGTTGTTGAGTTGATTTGAAGTGATGAAAGTTTATTACAAGTGATTCCTATATTGCAAGGAACCTAAGATCAAATTTTGAGAGAATCGGAGAAGATTTGGGTGAGTTACACTTTTCTGATTTTGCTTGTTCATCACCTTCTTATTTTTCAGATGTTGGATCTTCAACTTGGGGTTTAAATTGTTGAATTCAAGGCTCCAAAAATAATAGGGGTTGTTACCTATAGCAAGAGGAGTTTAGGATTCAATTTTAAGAAGATTAGGTGGAGGTTTAATTAGGGTTCAAATTTCGGTTGTTCATCTTTTACACCTTAATAGATCTGAAATTTGAACTTCAAATGAGTTGATTGTGTTGATCTTCAGGACTCCTAAGGTGTCGAAACATGTTTATCATAGTCTAAGGAGTTTGGGAATTATTTTTTGTTGATTTGGTTGAGAATTGAGGGACCTTCAAACTTCGGATCCTCTTAATAGTGTTCTTCAAAGTTGAGTAAGATGGTGAATTTTGGGTCCATAATTGGTTGAAGATTTGGAGACAAAAAAAAGTTTATAATTGTGTTCTCCAAATCATAAGGGCCTTATATTTCAATTTTTATTCAATTCTGAGTTGATTTGGTTGAGTTTGAATTTTTGGTGTTCTTTGTAGAAATCATATGTTGTTGTTGATAATCTTCAAAATTGGTGTTCTTTGATCTAAATTAGGTGTGAATTGAGTTGGAAAAGTTGTTTATACTTGGAAATTACCATTTGGGACAAGTACAAGGTCACTAGTACAAAGAGGGACTACACAAGAGAAATTCCCTTGCAAGCTTCAGGTGTTCTGTCCAGGACGGCGGCCTAACCATTGCTGGGCGGAGGTCCGCCACACTAGACGGTGGTCACCAACCTTGAGAAGGGGGTCAGATCCTTCCCCGCTCAATCTTACTACCTTGGACAGCGGTCCTCCCTCCTAGATGACTGTCAAGTAAGGTTAAAATGTGCCCTAAACTTGTTCAAAACTTGGTGGAATCATTCTTCTTCAACTCAAATCAAGGTCAAATTCTTTAGTTTCAATCTTTTAACCCTCAATCTCATTTCTTGAATTTCACAACTAGTTTTCAACTAGTATTTGTTCTACTTAGTTGTTAATTAGTTTTAGTGTTCATTTTCTTTCGTACTACTTCCTTATTTGTTTGTTTTTTATTTTACATCTTCGTTGTAATTTCTTAGATCAAGTCGGTTTGAATCAATTGAGTTATTTGGTTATTTGAGTTATTAAATATCCATTCTTCCTCGTTCTTGGTAACCTTGAATCAATTGAGCGGGATAGTGGACGATCAATTTTGAGACGAGCCTTAAAGGTAAGTTCAGAGCATACACAGAGTGGTGTGAGGAGCTTTTATTATTAACTGGTTTGCTCGTTTTGTAGGTACTCTCAAGGAATTTATAAGTTAAATGTCTTTCATAACTTCGTATTATGATGAAGATAACCCCAATGAGCTTCATTATAACAATGAAAGATATGGATACAAAGAAGAGGCTCATGGAATAGGTGATGGCTCTTGTGAGTACTATGGTTGTTCTTGTACTATGGCGGTTCTTACTCATATAAGAGCCATGATGGTGCTTATACATATAACGAAGGATCCTCTAGGTATCAAGATGAGAAATACGGAGAATCTAAAGGTAGTGATAGTAAAATTCATGAATATAGATACACCAATTGTGCCGGCTATGATGGTCTGTATGCACATACTTGTGAAGTTTGTGAGTTCGATGATGGAGCTTATGGATAATATGATGGTCCACGTGCTTATGATCAATATGGTGATGAGACTTACTATTTCAAAGGTGAAGGTAAAGAAGAGGAGCACGGAGAATACTATGATAGTGAAGAAGGCGTTCTCGCATTTCACTACATAACCTTACGAACAATATGAGGTACAATCCCTTTGATCATAGGTCCTATGAATCATCGGAGGGACATGGTGATAGAGATAGAGCTAGTGAGTATGAAGTACCTTATTCGTCTTTCCTATCCTAAATAGAGTACTATAGTGGCATCCGTAGTGCCAAATTATGGATCATATGTGGAGACTAGGAGGAGGTCGGAGGATGCATAGAGACCATTTGCCAACATGTCAAGCTAAGTGTCCAGGATGAATGAGGGGATGGGAAGATGGAACCAAAAAAGGGGAATAGATGCAAGGAGTGGATTCACCTTTTCCCAATCCAAGACAACTCCAAACCTACCAAATCCCCACCTTTCAAATGAAATAGCTCCCAACACAGGATCCACATGAAATATAATACCCACCATAAGAATATCATCCTTTTGTGACAAACTAAGTCCAAAACCACATACCTCCATAAAATGCATCACACATATCTTGACATGTACCCTATCAATTTCCCAACCAAAACTCCCACAACCCTAGCTATGATGACATGGAGTATCAAATGGGTGGGCATAATGGAGATAATAGTAGGTGTGGAAATTAAGTTGTCTAAAGGGTTGATAGAATTGAATTGGACCGAGGTTGGCATGCTATTGAAGGGATTCCCTTACAAATTCAAGCTGGCAGTCAAGCTCCTCAACCTATACCTCATTTTCCTAGTCCTTATCTTATGCAATATTATAAATATCATGGTGAAGGGCATAAGACAAGGGATTGTCCTAAGAGGGAGTCTAAGGAGACTTCAAAAAATGGAGATCGCATTGAAAATGAGCAATTGGAGCTTTATATGAACACTTCTCATGGATTAAGGATAGTCATCGAGGAACTCCTCTAAGAGGAACTTGATCAAAGTTTGAACTTATTCCATATGAAGTGTAGGGTGAAGGAAGCAATGAATAGCTTGGTTATTGAATGTAGGAGTAATGTTAATGTTTTGAGTTGCACAATGATTGATCGAATGAATATTTCTGCACAAAAACATCCCAAACCTTACAAACTCCAATGGCTCATCTTGGCAAATGAAGAAAAGGTAACCGAGCAAGTGGTTGTGAACTTGTTATGCCTATACGATCTTGTCATATGTTTCTTGGTAGGCCTTGGTTGGTTGATGGGATGGCCGGTATGATAGGAAGTCCAATAAGTACTATTTGTATTTGGAAGACAAAAATGTGTTCTTGCACCATTGATACCCTATCAAGTAAGTGCGGATTACAAGGTATTGAAAGAACTTTGGAAAGCTTTTGAGGGGGAGGAGAGTGAGAGAAAGCAAAGGGATAAGTTCTTGGATCAATAAGGGAAGTTTCATGTGAATCATGAGCCAAGTAGTGATTCCAATGGTGGAGACAAGGAACATCCTTTAGTTGAACTTGTCAACACAGAGCCCTTATTGCAAACTAACCTAGATACTAACACCTTTGCCTATTATTCTCTCATCTCTTTTGCAGGTACATGGGGTTTAAATTCCCGCGGAGGATTCTAAAGGGATTCCCCCACCCACAAAGAAATGAAGAGCCTCAATTCATGAAGAACCACAAGACACTTGGAAGCTTCCAAAGGGAAAAGAGTTACCTGGGGAAAATAATCAAGGTAAAGAAGGATCTTCATGTATGTCTAAAGGTACAATAGCTACTCCCAATACTTATACTATCATGGATGAACATGATTTTGATTTGAGTGTGAGTAGTAGCTTCACTACATATGTGCTTAATGACCCTTTGCCTTGTATTGAAAATGTACAAATTGAGATCGTGGAAACACTAATTGATCCTTTAGATGACCGAATTGACTCTTTTAGTAAGAAAAGTTCAAGTCCACCTAGTGTTGAATATGTGCTTTGATTGATAGTGCATTGTCATTTGATCCGTTAGCACAATGATGCTATTCTTGTTGAGGATGTCCAAACATTAGTTGATCTTATTGATGACCAGGTTGATCCTTCTTGTGAGATTAATTTATGTCCACCTAGTGCTTCTACATGTACTCTCAATGATAGTACATTATCCTATGGTAATGATGTTGATCAACTTGGTTTGGAATGTAATCCGTTAGTTGAGGATATGGGTAATGTGTTCATGAGCCTCAACTTAGTGATGAAGTTGATCATTTGAATGGGAGTGAATCTTTGGGTAATTCATGTGTTGAGGATCCTATTTATTATCTTGCTCATAGAGACCATGTGCATAATGAGGTGCCAAACAATGATGATGGTCTTTTTGAGAGTGAACTTACATGTATGAAGCCTTTTTATTTGATTGATAGTTCCCTCTTTAAGTATAATGTCTTGTTTGAATAAGATGATGCAATCACTCCTTGTGAAATGCCTAGTAAGGTGCAACATGATGATATGGAACTCTTTTTGAAAATTACTTATTTATGGCAACCACTATAGTGTGAAAATATCCCTCCTAAAGTTGGAAATATATTCCTAGAAGATGAGAGTACACTTGTAGGGAAGGACCATTTCGAAAGAAAAGCAAATCCTTGTTCTTCATTTGCTACTCCTCCTCCTTGTGTGTCCCTAACCTTGAAGATATTCCAATTGAGGACACCTTAGATGAAGTTCTTCTAAGTGACACCTTTCTTTATAATGTTCTTGCTTTGAAAAGAGAAGGTGGTGCGTGCTCTATCCTTGACTCTTGTTCAGTAGGTACCAATGGTCATCTTATATTCGAGGCCCCTGAAAATGAAGTTGTTTTACGAAGAATCTTCCTCTATTACCTATTTGCATATAATGAAGCTCATGTATGTGAGTAGGAGAGACAACTAGGCCTGTGGGAGTTTTATTGATACCATTTCATATTGTTCATTCCCATTCAGTGTTGGTCACCATTACCTTTTTGATAATGAAGAGCTTGTTCTTTATGATAAGCTTAATATGTGTATGGTTGTTGGTGTTTTTTGTGAAGTAAATAGGAGTACTACTTATTCGTTATTATGTGATTATAGTCCTCATCGGTCGAGTAGAAAAAGAAAGTCAAAGTCGTTCAGTGGTGAATCAGGCTCATTCTGCTCTCATTCCTGGTCAATGTAAAATTCTTCCTAAAAATGATTTGGTGTTATTACTTGATCTTGTGAGCTTGAGTGTGATTTATATGCCAACTTGTGCGAGGACTACCTTTATATTTGCCCCGGAGATCATTTTGAGTAATTTTGTTCTTATGTGGAGTTGATATGTCTTCGCAAGGTGTAGGTTTGATCAAGTAAAGTTTGTCTTATTTGGTTGCCGTGTTTGATAATCTTGATAGCTTGGTTAGCCTTTAAATATGCTCTTCATATTCTACACCTTAGTCTCTATCCTTCGGTATTAGGGATTTTTTGGTTGCAGATTGTGTTGGATTTTTTTTATATATATGACATTTTTCATGCTAACCCTTGTTCTAACCCTCATACCATGAGGAAAATTGTGGTTTGTGTTGTGCTTTATCTTGTATGTATTCCCTTAGATTCGAGGATGAATTCTTTTCAAGTAGAAGAGGATGATATGATTCGAAAAAGCACCAATCATGCTAGACCTATACTTCAAGGTCTAGCCGAGAAGATCCAAGCGATGAAAAACATGAAGGCACTAAATGGTATTCAAAGATACACAATTGGGTGCAAATAGAGGCAATCTCAAGATTGGAAGATAGCTTGGAGTATGATTGAAGACTTAAGGGCTATATTGGAGAGACCCCAAACTTGAGAGGTCATTTTGACGCATTGGGTCATTTTTGGGCTCAATTGTAATAATTGAAAATAAGAGTAGTATAAATACTAGCTCTTTCATTAGACTTGGGTGAATTATGAATTGAGTGTTTGGAAGCTTGTTTAGTTTATCTTAGGAGTAGTGGGTGGGTTCCTAATTAAACTTAATTGTAGCATAATCATTTAGTTGAGTGGATTAAGGGTGGATTCTCTTAGTTTCTCATCGTAGCTTCGTCTTTTCAATTGACCATAGATTTACCCATTTTTTAGGATTCGAATTGGTTTCTCCTTATTTGATTGATTGATTTTTGCATTGATTTGTGCATTCAATTGGGATCTGAGGGTATCGAGTCCCTTGTTTCCCATAAATTTATAGATTCGTATGAAATTTTGCATATCTTTTTCGTTTGTTTCTTTCTTCCTCCATCCCGTATTAAGTGAATTGTTGAAACTTTTTTATGGTTCAAAATAACTTAATTGTCTAAAGTTCAATAGAAATGTTGGAAATATTTTTCGTTTTTGCCATTCTTTATAGTTTCCATTAATGACTATCTCCATTTTCAAGGCTAATTTTAAAATAACTAAGAGGGGTAAAAATGAAAAGTTGTGTCCAAATTGTCCTAGTTACTTTTTCAAAATGAGTGTGCATTAGCTCAATAATTCACTTAATATGGGAAGGAGGGAGTATAATTTTCAATTGAAGGGGTTCGAAAACCTCGACTCCAAGCTACTTCCTCCCTTGTTCACTACTCTTTTCATTTTGGTTTATTTATTTGATTTTGATTTGATTTAAAGTTTGAAAAACTAAATAACTTTTTGAAATTTTAATTTTAAACTAAGATACATAGAATGTACGAAAAAGTCCTTTAATCTTGTTGTCTTAAACATGACAAGTTAAAAGTTGAAATTAAAAAGTTATAAAAAAAATATTCTTTTGATTCAAATTAAAACGGAAAGTAAGATATAAACAAATGAAAATGGAGAAAGTATAATAAAAATGGAGTTACGTTACTTGTCAGGTATAAAAAATCAAGAAATAATTTACTAGTTTATACCTATTTTAGATAATTTATTGTTTTACCTTTATTATCAAACAGGAATACTAATTATGTTCAATTCATTTCACAATCAGGGAAATGATTTATAATAATTAAAGCTAATACAATAAAATAATAATTTTATTTATTATTTCGTAGCTAACGTGTAAGTTAAACATAAATCATTAAACGTAAACGAAGAGAGTAATTATTATTGTGTGTTGATTTTGAGATTGCACGCTTCTTAATAGGAGGAAATGATCAAAAGTGTCGCTATATTTCTCAGAATTGATCAATTTTTTTCTCTATTATGCTTTAGATTTAAAAATAAAAAATCTCTTTTTGTCCGTGATATTCTTTCCACTTGATGGTAATTTAAATCCGATTAAATTTGAATATTTTTTCTCTCAATATTTCAATACCTGAATTTCACTAATTTTATGATAAAGCACCTTCAATGATAAGAACATATATGTTGTTCCCAAATGCGCACACAAATAAATGCAATCGACAAAATAAAATAAGATCAAGTACCATTTCCACTGAGATTTATAATAACTATTTATTAAATCAAATCAATGCAAGTTATATATTCAAGTTTATTTTCCAAAATTGTTTGCATTTATTATACTAACTATTTCAAAATTGTAAAGAAAAACAACTACTCCTATTAAAAACAAGTAGGTAAGCTTTAGGTTGCAATTCATAGACCCTGGAAGTATTTCAGGGTCATGGGCAGGCGTTCTTCACTTACTCTTATTAATTGATATAGTTTTGAGTTATTTTAATTAACAACGTTATAATACTCACAGCAATCTGTTGATTACTAGTATACTTAAATTATCCTAACACCTATATTTCTATAGAATTGATTGAAGTTACAAAAAGTTAATGTATAATTTCTGAAAAAATATGTAAGCAATATGATTAGATGTATGTCTATCCTATTCGAGATTTTGTTTCCTAATGCTAGATTCAAGAACTTGCCTTATTCAATGCTATTGCAATCTAAGAATTTTCACTTCTGGCGGAGTGGGATTATCTTAAAAATATGATTCTTAAACTTGGATTTGATGGTGGTTGGGTGCGAAAAGTCCTTCACATGGTTACTACAGAGCATTATCAAATTAATCATAGTAGTAATCAATTTGGAAACGTTGTTCCAACTTGAGGAATGCGGCAAGGAGATCCAATATCTCCATATTTATTTTTGCTAGTTGTTGAACGTCTCTCGGCCTTGTTGCAATTTCATGCACGCCAGGGACATTTACATGCGGTAAAAATCACGCCTACAGCTTCAGTTATATCCCATCTATTCTTTACTGATGATTCATTAATACTCTTTTAAAGCGAAGAAGGATGAGGCCATGACCATTAAACATTGTCTAATTATGTATCACAAGGCATCAGGGCAACAATTTAATTTACAAAAAATAAGATATTTATTTTAGTCGGAATACTTCTATTATTGACATGAACATAATCTTAAAATATATTGTAGGTTAAAATGGTGGAGACCCGTGACAAATATTTAGGCTTGCCATTAGTGGTGGGACGAAGTAAGATAAGTGTTTGCATATACGCAAGATAAGGTTTGGGCAAAGCTTAATGGATGAAAAAAATTAATATTTTATCTCGAGTGGGGAAGGAAATTCTACTCAAACCTGTGATTCAGGCTATCCCTACTTATTTGATGGCTCTCGTTTTATTACTCGATAATATTTGCAATTACATCCAAAATGCTATGAATGGTTTCTGGTGGAAGAATGGTGTTAAGGAAGGTAAAGGTATCCGTTAGCTCTCATGGAACAATATGTCTTCTAGAAAGGAGGACGGAGGTATGGATTCCAGAAGCTAAAGCAATTTAATATGGCAATGCTAGCAAAGACGGGAAGGAATATCATGACTAGGCCAAATTCGCTTGTTAGTAAATTATTAAAGGCTAAATATCATGCTGATTCTAATTTTCTACAGGCTAATATTGATACAAATCAGAGCTTTGTTTGGTGCTCATTATGTGAAGGCAGAATTGTGTTACAACAAGGATGCTTACGCCGAATTGGAGATAGACAGACTACATAGGCATATACTGATCCATGAATACTGATTACTAGTTCTCAATTTTCCCTACTGAAAATAGGTTTGGGATTAATGATCTAATGGTATCTGACTTGCTGTGTCCTGAAAAAAAGGAATGTAATCTTCACATCTTAAAAGAACTCTTTACTATGTCAGAAGTGAGGTAATTAAACAGATTTCATTCAGTATTATACCACGAGAAGATGTTAGGAAGTGGAATTGGGATAGTAAAAAAATTTATTCTGTGAAAAGTAGTTGTCGAGTCCTTTTATGATAGGGAACATAGTACCAGTGTGGATTGCAATTTTTGGAAGTCTATTTGGAGCCTCTCATTACCTCCTAAAGTACATAACTTTCTTTGGCGGTCCTTGAGAGGATTGTTGCCAACTCGTGTCAATTTGAGAAGAAGAAAGTAACTCCCACAGCCATTTGCCCACAGTGTCTCCATGTGGAGGAAACCATTATCATTGCTTGGTGGAATGCACTACTCCTAAACAATGTTGGCAACAAATTGAGATTGGTTGGGTATAAGGAAAAACAACCCTTGCTGAATGGATTGAAGACCTACGACAGATCTATGACAAACGTAAAGCTGAGGAGGCTGTTCTTATAGTTTGGGAAATATGTAATGCACGAAACACACTATGATGAATAATAAACATCTAGTGCCAACTATAATTCTATTGAGGGCACAAAGCTTTTGTAAAGATTTTTGAATGGCAAAGGTGTTATCACCAACTGGTATTTCATCCCATGAAAATCAGGCTACTAAATGGCAAAAACCAAAGGATAATGAGATTAAATGTAATACAAATGCTAGCCTTGATATTCATAGTGGTCTTGCCAAAGTGAAAATATTGATACGTACTATTGAAAGAGATTTCATTGATGGACAAACATGGTTTTAAATAAAGTACCAAGCCCGTTATTTGCATAGATTATTATTGTTCGAGAAGCTCCTAATTGGTTGAAGAGTGGATTTTCTAATAGCCGGGTGGTAATTGAGATAGACAATCAGCTAGTTCACCAAGCTCTTAAAGGGAACATTTTAAATAATTCTTAACATTTTAAATAATTCTTACTTTGAGTCTATTGTCTATGATTTTAAGACACTAATGAAGGGCTTTCAATTAGTGTCCGTTTGTTAAGTTAGAAAATCAGCGAATCAAGTTGCTCATGTTTTAGCTAGAGCGGTTGTTTCTATGTCTGATTTGATGGAATGAGGGGCTGTCCCACCATCTTTTATTTATGATGTACTCGCTTTGATTTGACTAGCAATTGAGAAAAAATCTTTCTTTTTTTCTAAAAAAAAAAAAAGAATTTTCACTTCTGAGTTTAATTCGACATTTATATATAATATTCATTACTGATCAACAAACTAAATAATTAAGCACACATTAATGCGATAAAATCAATAATATTAACTCAAGAGATGAACATCAAAATTCATGAAAATCTCATAACTCCAGAATTAAATAAATTAGCCATTATACTCATGGTACCATCTCACAAATATTAAAATCATATTTCCTCCGTTCTTAAATATTTATCATATTTTTTATTTGCACACCTCTTAAGAAAAGTATGAACAAGAGTGTAATTTGACTAAATTTTCATTATT
>JBDJHY010157574.1:0-12697 GCA_039654485.1 Withania somnifera
TAGGGTACGCACCCATGGCATGGAGTTAGTTTGTAGATGTCTTTATGGCTCAGTATGTTCCCCATAGCGTTTGCAAGGAACTCATAGTTCAGTTTGTCGACTTGTAGCAGGGATCGATGATAGTTTCTGAGGATGAGGCTCGATCATGTAGTTTTTGAAGTATGGAGCCGCTATTATGGCGACAGAGATTGAGCGGGTCTGATGTTTTGCATCTATATTGAGACTAGAGTTACAGTCAAATGCTGAGTTATTACTTGCTTGGGATAATCCATTATTAGTAGTGGTTGATCATTCCCGTAACATGTAGAGGCATCTTCGTTTGGCCCAACGGGACGACAACAAGTGACAGTGCCGACAAAGACATTTTAGCGGGTCACGATCCTCTGGGAGATGGTATGATAGACGTGGACCTCTACAACAGCAGCCACAACAGCGATATCAGGGACATCATAGTAGACCAGTTTACGTCTCCTTACAATCAGTTGGTGACGATCAAAGTAGCCAACCCTCCAGGGGCATATCTACTAGGGGTCAAGGCCGTGGTGGCCGAAGCGGCCCAATTATTGGTTCGAATCGAGGCAGAGTTCGTGGTTTCTTCGAGTTCAGTGAGATAGGTCACTTTTCCATAGAGTTGGATCCCATACACTTTAAGCACATCATAAATAAACATAGAGATATTGGGATGCATCAATGGGTACATGGTAAGTTTCACAACAACACAATCTCAAGAAATGACCTACCATGTTAAAGGTAGAAACATGATCCCAAACACCATCACAAGAGCTAGGACTTTGCTATTGACCCTTCATGTGCTTTTTAAAGAACCCTTCCAACCTATGCATCAATGTCGGGCCAAAAGATTTAGCCCACTTGATTTACATTAGGAGTTCCCATAATAGGTGACTCCTTCATTTTGATCTTGGGAATAGATGCTTCACCCTTTTTCATCAAAGGTCCACCAACCCATGAAGGTCTCTCCTTCCTTCGTAAAGTTGAATTTCCTTCAACTTTTCCAAGTTTCTAATCTGAAGACAAGAATTCCACTTGGATTGGACTCTCATCTTTGTGAGGGACTTTCTTTGATTCCTCTTGGAAATTTCACACCATGTGTACCTACAAAAGAGAATATAAGACACTAGGAAAAATGCTATAGCATCACGGTTAGCATGTGACAAAGGCTTCGCTTGGACAAGTCCCACTTGAGAGTATTCCTTTCCCTCCTCAATTAGGCAACTCCTTGGCTCATTATGCTCATTCTCCCCTTCTTGAGCCAAGCTTATCTCCATTTGTACTCTTAACTCTTGATCAAGCCTTTTCCCATTTATTTCTTCTCAAGTGATTTCCCAAGCTCTCCCATTATTCTATAGTCCTCACTCACTTCATAAGGCGTTAAGGATGGAATTCAAATCTTTCACCTTTTAAATATAAAAGAGTATTTGTTGGGTAATATTAATTGTCATGATAATTAGTAAAATGAATTTAGCAAAAATTTGTCCAAATCAGCGATGGGTACTGTAGCATTTACAAACAACATCGACAATTTGCCGAAAGGTACTTCCTGTCCGGCATTCCAGACAACAATCTGCCAAACTGGCATATTGGGTCACCATTTGGGACTTTCCAACACCTGAGAATCAGGAGGTTATGCAGCTACGAAGCCCCACGCACCTCTGTTGATATTTGATCCTCGGTGACTCTCCGATCAATCTATAACACTTTGGAAATCCTTTTTAAAGCTCATAAATATCAAACTCCCAAATTCAAAGACTCTTCTTCAAATCACCATGAACAAAGTGACAAAAATATAGAACACTTGAAGAATCTTCAAATTTTCATAACCATCTCAATTTTGTTTCGATTCCCTTCAAATTCGAAACACAAAATCCTTAAGAGTATAGAGAATAATCCAAAAACACTTTGGAGCCTCAATTTCAATGAATAAAACCCTGAATTGAGCTCACACCTGGAAATTTCAGAATTATGAAGAAGAACAATTTGAATCTTCAACTCCTTATACCTCCCTCGTTTTATCTTTGACTTTTCCTAAATTTGAAACCTAAGGTCCTTAGGATATGAGGGACAAATTCCAATCATCTAAAAGCCTTGAATCCTAATAATTTAACACCTGTGAATTTCAAAATCAAGGTATGGTTTGAAGGTACAAGAATATAGAGATCCAAAAAATCATAACTCACTCTACACAACGCTGATTCTCATGAAATTCGATATGTGAGCTCCTTATGATATATATATATGATTCCCCAATACTTCTCAGCCTTCAATTACTGCCCCAAATCCAGAATTTCTCAAACGGACTTCATCTTCACCAAAGCTTCAAAATTCAACAATGGTGAAACTTTAAATTAACACCAAATCAATCCAAACTTCGATCTTAATTCTAAAAGGTTCAATTTCTAATGACAGAAACTCAATCAAAACTCACATCGACAAAAATTTTAGGATTTATTTTTGGATTATTTAATTCTTTTTGAGATTTTTTATTTTTTAAACCTAGGATTGAAATTAGATGGAACGAATCCCAAGCCTAAGCACTCGTACCAGATAATATGATCTTGATTAGGGTCATTAATTGAGTTCTATGATGCAGAACAAAAGGATAGAAGGATATGAGAAGTCAACAATAAATAAAAGTAAATTGAAAAATTCAACTTTATTAAAAAAGGAGACGCAAATGAGATCCACTAATGGGTAACCTATTGATTAACCAAGCAAAAAAGAGTTCAACTAAGCAATCAAGGGTTCCGCCCTAATCACTCAATTGACAAGTATTCAAAGGATATACCCACCAATGAACACTCAAGAGAAATCGAAGGATACACCCACCAATAATTAGCTCTAGCAACTAGATCAATCTAAAAGAAAACCTACCTGATAGAGGATTAACTAAATCTACCTAATTGAGAAAACCCAAGTGACAAGCCTTCAAAGTAATACAATATCTCAATTCAACAACAATTGAGTAAATCTTTAAAATGAGGCCTATTTATAGTCCAATGCTTATTATTACAAATTGAAGCCAAATGGCCAAAGTTTCCATCGCCAATTGAGCCCATGCTTAATGTGCGACTCACCTTTTGTGCATTTCTCGCCAAATGTTAAATTGAGTCTCCTAATGTTTTTCAGAAGTATTCAAAACCCTTGTCTTAATGGCTTGCATAGATTTAAACCTAATTTAAAAATCAATTTGTTAAATATGCTCAGAATATCTGAAACACAAGTTCATAACATTATCTACCTGGATAAGAAAGTTTTACATGGTCAGTTGGGCCCTAAAATATATCAAACTGATCAGGGCCAAGCCCACATAATAATCTTAGTTTGGAATTAGTATTAACACCGAGATAATTTGGGGCATGAGGCCCCAATCGCGTAAACTATGTTGCTGCCATAGTATATTTGATCCCAAAGAGATATACTTATAACTTAGTGGATCCACTAGGAAAAGATGAGGTCCTATACCTTTGGAGGGGTATAGTACACCCACCAGCTGGAAATTGGCAGGCTGGACTCCATGTTTGTTCACACAGTTTTATTATTGGTTATAGAAACTCCCATCCATGTTCAGCGTCCAGTTAATGTCACTGTTTTAATAATTAAATATTGATCAATTTTGTTCAAACTAATGAGTCCAGTCTTTACTTGAGTTCACCTCTTTTTTAGAAATTCTTGATATATTTATATTGTCAGACTTGCATAAATTGCTTTATTACGTTTTAGCTCAGTTTAAACTTAGTCCAATCATTTGTTTACTACAGTTGCATGCATAGATTCAAAATTTATGATTCATAGTCCAGTATCATCTTATCATGCTCCATTTCGCATTCTTACATACCAATACATTTCATGTACTAACCCATACTTCTTATGCTGCATTGTATCATAATGCAGATCCGACTAGTCATCCACACGCCCAAAGTTAAACGGATTTCTGCATTTATAGAGTTGATTTGGTGAGTCCTCATGATGCAGGAACGAAGATTCTTCAAAATTTACATTACTATTAGTTGTCTATTTTAGTTTTCAGCAGTTTGTTCAAGTTAGCTAAGGACCTGTCCGAGCAACTCACTTATTCAGATGTTAGTTGGCTTTCGGACAGAGTTCTAGTGATGTATTCAAACTTAGTATATTTCAACATTTTTTCCTTTGATACATCTTATTCATTTGAGTTGTCCATTTATGTTCATTGATTGTTTTGCTTCTGCTCAAATTATGTTATGATTAGTAGATGCCAAATCTAAGGATATATCTGAGCCATCAGGTGATTCCAGACGTTATATTGTACTCAGGGTGTGCATTCAGAGTGTGATACATCATAAGACACTTACTGATATTATTAATTAATTAAAAAACTTAAAATGTCAAAGTTGAATTATCAAATTATCCTTTAGAAGCTGAGTGACCATTTTGCTTCAACGAAATACTACTCCTTTAATTTTTAGTATTAAAAAGTAAATTTAGCTTTTAATTAATAATAGTATTTCATTAATCTGAAATAAGAAACATAAATCGATACTTGACCAGTTACATTCTCACTTATTACAATCATTCATTGTGTTAAAGTTGCTTTCATATTTCAAGTTATTGCAAGCTTTAGAATATCAATTTAATATTTTAAGAGTTTAGCGTTCAATCGACAATCTACTATCCCTTTTAAAATGAAGTACATTATTTATCACCAATTTATTTCCACAAATCTTTTCATTTTTTTGTATAATGAATATGTAGAATTTGAAGAGTTACGTTAGCATTGAATAATTAAATTCTGACGATTCATATCACAATATATTATATATATATTCTAAATATTTAAGACTCTTAAATAACTTACTTTTACATAGTATTATCCATTAAACCATACTAATTGTGGAAATATTCATATTTATTTGTTCAGTTACAAAATTCCAAAAGTCACCTTCTTAATGGACATTAAGAATCTCTTCATTGCATTAGCTATCTTCCTCTTAACTACCTTCAGTGTTATGTGTACTTGTTACTCAAGACTTCATATTTCTAGTTGGGATTTTAGTTGCATGTGTAAGAAGTTATGCTCATTTGTTGCCTAATGGAGTTGATGTGAAAGAAGCAGAGAGTCCAAATATATTGGTAATAATAAAAGATATAACCATTCATTTCTTTTAATTTTATTTTGGAAATTGGAAAAACATAACAAATATAAGGCGAAAATTAGATATAATAGAACATGTTCTATTACATTGTAAAAAGTAATCAAAATAGCGAAACTTTGGGGTAATGTGTCGGTTACAACTCAATGAAACTCGCCCTAACCCGGTCTCAACTCGATTGTATTTAGTTAAAAATTTAAGTTATATATAGGATTAAGTTATAAAGTTGTACCTTGGCTAAGACTCAATTCCAACTGGGTCCCAACCCGATTATATTTAGTTCACATTAAATTGTATATAAGTTATAAGCTTAAGTTTTATAAAGTTGTACAGAGTTAAACAGCAATTCAACTTAAAGTTGTATATAGTTCAACCGAATAGACCGAGTTGTAATGCTATTTTTCATAATTTTCAAATTTTGACCATTTTCTTGTAATTAAGCCCTAAATGTGTCATTTTTGAACTTTTGCCTTTTATTTTTTGAATGTTTGATATCTTTATTGGTTACAGAGAAGGTGATGACAAAAACTTAAAAAATTGTGTACTGTATTTCTTTTTTAACTATATGATGAAAATCTTATATGTTGTATATTTTATTTTGTGTTTTCTCTTTATTATACTTCTTTAATTTATTTACTTTTATGAATTTTGATTGTTGTAAATCTATATTTTTATTTGAACTAAAATTAGTTAGTTATTTGTGACTTTATTGAAATTCAGCTGCCTATTGACCAAGTTCAAAATTTACATTAAAATAGCCCCTCAAATTGGTGTTTTTTGTTACACTTTTACAAATTTATTTGTAATTATTGTATTTTATCACTCGCATTTTTTTCATGAAATTTTATCGTTCCAATGAATTTAATAAAAGTACATGGGACACAAGTGCAAAGCAGGTGCGCAGAAACTAATGCTATTAAATGTATATGCTGATAAAATTCCATATTGATTGAAATGTCTTTTTATGTCATTGATTAATAAAAAGAGTTGTTTGTATTTTCTATTAAATATATATTTCTACGTATGAAATGTGTTAGTATGATATAATATTCTTCAAGTATATTTTGTCAAAAATGAACAAAAATGATTATGGATTTACCATATCACAACCGAACTTCAAAATGCTTAACCATACAGAATTATTTCCCAATGATGTTGCTGCTCAATCATGATCAATTCAGCGGAATAGTCGATGACCTCGAAAAGAATACGCCATTTAGAGAAAATTAGGACATAGGGAGTAGTATTTTGTTGAGTCTTCTCCATCCTCTAAAGTCTTGTGCAACACTACAAAATATGACTAACAAGTTGTCAGAAGTCACTGCTCAACCATTTATGCCAAAGTCGGACAAGACAAATAGTGAATAATTGACACTTCCTTGGGGACCAATTGTTTACAGCTACAAATTAGTTAGTGACAGATGTGGCAAAGTAGCGTCGACCTCCGACCTTAAAGTTATGGAATTCGAATCAAACAACAACTACCAGATACCATTTTTTATATTATGACTAATTTATTTTCCTTTTGCATAGAGCGGGACCATTGAATGATAAGTGTGTGGCAATTTTGATGAAATCATCCTAGTTTAATTTTCTCCTTAGAAAAGTCTCGTGGAGAACTACATAATATCCTTGTCCATGGATCGACGACTAGTTTTGCAGATACTTTGCATGGTGGTAGGTGCAATCTTCCACACTAATATTGGCATAAGCTAGTAGTTCGAATGACTAATGTGGATTATGATAACTGATTTTGTAAGAACATTGTGTTATTTGCTGAAAACAAACAAATAAAGAATATGGGGCTGCTCCTTTTCTGTTTTTCACTTGTCTGTTTTTTGTTGCTAAGTCAAAGCTTTTCTTCTTCTTTTGTGCATCATCTTTGCCCTCCAAGTGAAGCTTTCGCTTTGATTCAGTTCAAAGAAACCTTCAAAATTGTATCCGACAAGTACTATGGTTCTCAAATTACGTCTTTTCCAAAAACACTATCTTGGAATGAGAGTACGGATTGTTGCACCTGGGATGGAGTCACTTGTGACTTGTTAACAGGTTCTATTATCGATGTGGACATTAGTAACAGTCTTCTTAACGGAACTATTCATCCCAACAGCAGCCTCTTCCAACTTCATCATCTTCAGAAACTAAACCTTGCTCAAAATTACTTCAATTATTCTTCCATTCCAAATGACATTGGCCGCTTGAGGAATTTGAGGCATCTCAATCTTTCGGAGTCACACTTTGCTGGTAAAATCCCAAGAGAAATCTCATACCTCTCTAATTTGGTTTCACTTGACCTTTCTGGTAATGAATGTGAACTTGATAAGGAAACATTTGCAACACTTCTTCAAAACTTCACAAATCTGGAGGTAGTTTCTCTCAGTTTTGTCAATATCTCATCTCCGACAACTAAGAATTTGACTTCCTCCTTAAGGTACGTGGATCTTGAATCAACCAATTTGCAAGGTTTTCTGACTGAGAATTTCTTTCTTCTGCCAAACTTGGAAAGGATCAAATTGGGTTACAATTATCTTCTCAAAGGAGATTTACCAAAGATCCATCCGAGCAGCACTTTGTTGGAGTTGGATATTCCAAACACAGGCATCTCCGGTCAGCTGCCTGATTCAATTGGCACCTTGAGTTCCTTGAATCACTTGAACCTCCATGGATGTGAATTCTCTGGTTCCGTTCCGGATTCCGCTGGAAACCTTACACAAATTAGGCAGTTAGATTTAGGTGATAATCATTTCACTGGCCATATTCCTTCAACAATCTCTAAACTGAAGAAGCTCACACGTTTAGATCTTTCGTCCAACTCCCTTGGAGGCGAAATCCTCAATGTTTTCTCTAACCTCCAAGAGCTAGGTGAACTGGATCTTTCTAAAAACAGCTTCATCGGTCCGTTTCCCTGTTCAATCTTAAACTTGACAAGTCTTCAAAGCTTAGACTTGTCAAGTAATTCCCTATCTGGTCTACTGCCTAGCAATGTCAGCGTGCTTCCAAAGCTATTCAGTCTGGGTTTGTCTCACAACACACTGGGTGGCACAATACCATCTTGGGTTTTTGATATTCCTTTACCTAATTTAGAGCTCCATCATAATCAATTCAGTAGAGTGGCTGATGAGCTGAAAACAAACCTAGACTTAGAATTTCTGGATTTAAGTCATAATCAACTCACTGGCCCTTTTCCTCAATCACTTGCCAATCTCATTAGCCTAATCTTCCTTGACCTTTCATCAAATAACATCACTGGTGACGCGGGAATAGATGTCTTCGCGACCATGAGAAGCCTTGATTCACTTTATCTTTCGTATAATCCTCTATCATGGAGGATCAATATCAATGTTAGCAAAATCACCTTTCCTAGCGTAAGCTTTTTGCTCTTATCATCTTGTGAACTGGAGGATTTTCCACACTTTTTGAGAAATTTAAAGAACATTCAGATCTTAGATCTTTCTAACAATAAGATTCATGGTCCTGTTCCTAATTGGTTTAGCAGCATGAGGTGGGACTACTTGTTATTCCTAAACCTTTCTCATAATGCACTTACAGGACACATAGAACAACTTCCTTACCATCTACCGTATCTTGATCTTAAATTTAACTTCCTTCAGGGTCCGCTACCTTCATCCATTTGTAACAGCAGCCTTCTCCTGCTGGATTTATCACACAACTACTTCAATGACTCGATTCCAAGTTGCTTGGGAAGCATGACTGAGTTAGAGGTGCTTGACTTAAGAGAGAATAATTTCAGTGGGAGTCTTCCATTGTTATGTCCTCAAAGTACTTCATTGACAACCATTAGCTTGAGCGGTAATCGTTTTGAAGGATCTGTCCCTGTGTCGTTGCTCAGCTGTACTCATTTAGAAGTTCTTGAGTTGGGGACTAATGCGCTAAATGACACATTTCCAGCTTGGCTAGGAACTCTTCAAAACCTGCAAGTCCTTATAATAAAGTCGAACAAGTTCCATGGACCCATAAGTTCTTGCCCAACTAAGTTTTGCTTTCCCAAGTTGCGGATATTCGATCTTTCTCATAACAGCTTCAGTGGCTCACTCTCTACAGAAGTGTTTGAAAACTTCAGAGCAATGACCAGATTGGATGGTGCAGACAAAGATGAGATCAAATATATGGAGCATAACATGTTATTGAATGTAATATATGAGGACTCGGTGAAGTTGGTGATCAAAGGCCAGTATATTGAGCTAGAAAAAATCAACACAATTATGACAGCCATAGATCTGTCAAGCAACCATTTTGAAGGAGTGATTCCGAAAGCACTAATGGACCTTGGCTCGCTTTGGCTACTCAATTTATCCCGTAACTATCTCAAAGGTGATATTCCCAAGGAACTGGGGAAATTGAATATGCTTGAAGCATTAGATCTATCTTGGAATCGGCTCACTGGAAAGATCCCACAGGAATTGACAAGGCTAACATTTCTAGCAAAGTTAAACCTCTCTCAGAATGCTCTCGTCGGACCAATTCCCCAAGGTCTACAATTCAACACATTTGAAAATGACTCATATGGTGGCAACCTTGATTTATGTGGTCCTCCTTTATCAAAAAAATGTCGAACAAGTGATCCATCGCATGTTCCTCAACCATTGGAGGAAGAAGAAGAGGGGTCATATTTTTTCAGTGGATTTACTTGGGAATCAGTAGTCATAGGCTATAGCTTTGGACTAGTTGTTGGAACTATTGTGTGGAGTTTCATGTTTAAATATCGTAAGCCAAGATGGTTTGTGGTATTTTTTGATGGCATCATGCCCCACAAAAGAAGAATGCCAAGGAGAAGAGCTCAGAGACGACGGACTTGATAGAAGATTGAAAGAGTGAACTTTCATGTTTCTGTTTTTTTCATTATAATTTTCTCTTTACTGTTTATACATGTTTGATACCAACTTAGTTGTATGTGTTATTTTAGCATTAATAGGTTGTTCAAGTTAAGTTACTTTATTTCTATTCCTCTACAACTGATCCTGACAAAAGAGCTTCTATCAACAACTGTACTCAAGCAGTTGATTTATATGGTGCTTGTTTTTCAAGTAAATATAAATGTAGTACCATCAAAGATTGTGGTGGTATGATAAATAATCATCTAACCTTAAGTCTCGGGTTTGAACCTGATCATGGAGTCGGGCTTTGGTAAGGAGCAATTTGTTCCATGTAAGAGAAACATTAAGTAGGACGAGTTGGTGCATTAGAGCTTTGGTGTAAATTGTTTAGAAGTGATATTTATTACAGTTCCAACTTCTGCAATTGTTTATGATAGGAAGATTAAGCAGTTCGCACTTACAATAGTTTTATATCAGAATCTTTTTAATTACAACTCTGTAACTGCAATTATGATCAGTGTATAGAAGCAGTATAACCAACGAAAGATTTACAATCTAATACAGTAAGAAAATGAAAATAATTGCCAAAGTAAAAGCTCACCCTGCAAGTGTGGGGTGGCACTCACATTTGGGGAAGTTGGCAACTTTTCTCAAGCTGAATATGATCACATAGAATATGAATCTGAACATAATCTGAGCAATACACCCAATCGCTATAAACAAGTAACTGAATCATTTTATGAAATTTAATTAGTTCCTAAAATTTAAAAAAACATTGTATAGCTAATGGTCTCTATTCATGGAAATTAGGTTCGTTTTTGTACCTAGCTACAATCATACAAGATTAAGTTCTATACTTATTACTCAGGCTATTTTTTTTTTTTTTTTTTTTGGGTACTTGTAGAAGTGTGGGAATCAATTTTGGGGGGACGAAAAATATCAGCCCATCAAACTTATTTACACTTAATTTGGTCCAATTTATTTCAAATGGCCATTCGGCCAATATTCCAGCCAAATTGGCCAGTCAGACGATCCTGAATTTTTTTATTTCAATAATCTCCTTTTCCAACACCTTCCTCTGAAACTCCGGTTTCAAAAACATCGCTTTTGTTGCCCATCTTTATGTGTGAAACTTCATGGTGCTAGGGGATTCGCAGCACTCATAGAGTTGTCGCAATTATAGTTATTGTAGACATATTATGACGGAGGAGGTTAAGAGCACTATTCGTAGGATGCGTAAGAGTAGAGCGATTGCCCAGACAAGATTCTGGTGGATTTTTGAAAAAACTCTGGCAGGACAGGTATTATGCGGCTAACCCAAGTTGTTTAACGTTATTTTCAGAACGACGAAGATGCATGAAGTGTGGAGATGGAGTATGATGATCCCTTTATATAAGAACAAGAGTGACATTCAAAATTACAACTACAGGGGTATCAAGTAGTTAAGTCACATGATAAAGGTGTGGAAAAAGGTAGGGAGTTGAGGATGAGGATTGTGACTATATCCAAGAATCAGTTCGAATTCATGCAGGGTAGCTCGACTACAAAGGCAATTCATCTAGCAAGGAGATTGGTAAAGCAGTATAGGGAAAGGAAGAAGGACTTACACATGGTATTTATTGATTTGGAAAAGGCCTACGACAAAGTTCCTAGAAAGGTTCTTTAGAGATGCTTAGAGGTTAGAGGTGTTCCTGTGGTGTACATTAGGGCGATTAAGGATATGTGCGATGGAGCCAAGACTCGTATTATAATAGAAGGAGAAGACTCAGATCATTTTTCAGTTGTCATGGGGTTTCATCAGGGATTGATCCTTAGTCCGTTTTTATTTGCCTCGGTGATGGATGCATTGACACAAGAAATTCCAGACAAAGTTCCTTGATGTATGTTGTTAGCAGATGACGTAGTTTTAATTGATGAGATCTGTAGATGAGTTAATGCTAAGTTGGAGGTAACAAAGTTTATGCGAAATTGCTGTCCTCTTTTCTATTGATCTCATTCTCTTTAAATAAGAATAGTGTACAACCTAATTTAGGCAACAAAATATACAGCTAATGTAATTGACTATTTAGCTAACTATTTTAAGTAATATATACAAATACATGGTAATAAGAATAACTTAATTGGAGCCACAAATCTTGTAAAGAATTCCTAAATTAGAGTCATAATTTATTGCCATTGATATCCCCCCTCAAATTGATGCTGGATGTCTGTGAAGCATCAATTTGTCAACCATAAACCGATGACGGTCTCGGGAAAGAGCCTTCGTAAATACGTCAGCTGTTTGAAGAGCACTATTGATATGAGGAAGTGAAATAACGCGACTATCATAGGCATCACGAATAGAATGGCAATCCACTTCAATGTGTTTCGTACGTTCATGAAATACTGGATTTGCGACAATTTGGATTGCACTAGTATTATCTGCATGAAGTTGAGTAGGCTCAGCTTGAGAAAAGCCAAGTTCACCCAATAAGCCACGAAGCCAAATAATTTCTGAACATGCTGAGGACATAGCACGATATTCAGACTCAGTTGAAGATTTAGATATTCGTTCTTGCTTTTTGCTTTTCCATGATACAAGAGAGTCACCAAGGAACATACACCAACCGGTAATAGACCGTCGAGTCTCTGAACAACCAGCCCAGTCCGCATCACTGTATGCAACTAAACGAATGGAAGTACCCACAGGAAAGAAGAGACCTCGATCAAAAGTTCCTT
>JBDJHY010157591.1:0-12697 GCA_039654485.1 Withania somnifera
TGAATACTTAACTTTAGGCTCTAAAATAGGGAATTTGAGATATTTCTCAACCGAGTCGCCAGGGATCCGAACTGTTGTTCCCAACAAGTCATAAATGACTTGGGGCAACTGCTGAAATGCTCTAAGATGTAAGACAATGCGTATTTATCATAAATGACCATGAGGGTCATTATAAAAAATCAGCAAGTTACCCTATAGCCCTGCACAGTCTGAGTCTACAAATAACAACACATGATACTCAGCCCAAACCCGAGGGTAAAACCCAAAAACCAACCCACGCTTTAGCGTCTTATACTTCAATAGTCACTCTAAGACTATCATAGTGGCACTACAATTCAAGGCATCATACTACACTAAATAATGTAAAAAGAGTGATACAGTAGAAGAAAATAATAGCACAAAGGTCATGGTGCCAACCTAATATATCCAACCCTAGAATGCTATCTAGTACAGTTATACCAATTATACCCCAAGTGTAAGCAAAAGAAGCCTACTTTTTGTCTGGCGCAAATAGCAGTTGTGGTACACAAAAAATAGCTCGTCAACCTCAAAACAGCTTCGAACAGGTTTGAAAGTAGAAAAATAGTATTCTACGCGTCATTAAGAATCCAATGGTATACCATGTCAAATTTGGAGCTAGGCCAAAAATTAGGTCCAGAACGGGGCCGCCGGACCCAATAACTGAACTCAAAAATAAAAATTACCATGGGATCAAACAACACTAGGAACTAATTTTTAGAAAATGGATATGAATCAGGCTCAAAACAACTCAGGAAAGTAAAGAATAAAAAGTGCAGAACTTATACAAATTAAAGAATTAAAAAGGAAAATTTACATACCAAGGTAAGAAAATGTTTCTTCAATTAGCCTGAATAATTAACATAAATAATTAATGCTCCTTTCCTTTTGATAACTCAATATACATATGCCTATGTATATATATATATATATATAAAAGAAGTACAGGTAAGTTTTCTTAAAACTTTAAAAATGAAATGAAGTTACATGTTTAGTTCATAACATTATAGATGCATGTATATGTAGTAAAAGATTGTGGTGGAAGATTCCTTAAAAGGTTTAATGAATAAATTGTTTTTGTACATATTTTATAAGAATTCAAATATTATGTTGTTTCGTAATAAAATATTTCAAAATTTTAAAATATATCATAATTAATAGAAAATTATTTCTAACAATACTTACCTTGTAAAATATTAACTTTTTAATCTAACTATACCTACTATTTCATTAAGGTACTAATAAAATATAAATGCTTAATAAAATATTATAAATAAAACTTTTGTAGTCCAAAAATTATTCAACATATTTTTAGAAAAGAAAGAAATATATTTTCAAATTTTTTAAATACTATTAAAAAACTTAAAACCTGGAGTTTCACGAGCTTTTACAATAAAGCTAGAAACTAGAGCTTTAAATCAAACACTGTTGGAAGTTAGAATGAACAGCTCGGGGGATCGATACAAAGGCTGGCCTAGCCTAAAATCAGCATTTCAGTGACGATGGAATCGTCAATTTTTAACACGAGGCTCCTTTTATCAAAATTTGACCAAAGTTAAATTTTCAACTCTAACAAATTGGCATCCCGACAAATGAGATAGAATCAAACTAAAAGTTCCTAGACCCAAACCATGGGTCCGCCTAGACTAAAATATATGTTCCATAGCTAACAAAACTAGTAGAATTCAATTCTACTCTTTTCTGGAAGGAATGGTGACTAAAGTCAATGATTACCCTACCTAAATTTAGTCTCTAAATAGAAAAAATGAAAATACACTTAACCGACCTGCAAGGGAATAGAATGTCACGACAAATTTTGGATCATGATGGAGTCCACAAGCCTCCCTTATAAAATCTTATCCCTTACAGCCCGGAGCTTCTCGTAATGGGATGTAAATGCTCACAAACAACAAACAGGTAATAAATTACTGAAGAAGATAGCGGCAGAAGGCAGAAATAAATATATACAACTAAAACACAAACCTAAAACCTGGTTTCAATGGAATACAGAACTGCCAAACAAAGTATCCAAAAGAGAAATGTATACAGATACAAGCTCCTATAAAGTAGTACTACATAAGGCCTGCCATGAAATAAAATAAATTAGGCTACAATAGCTAGAAGCCACGATCACCTCGGACGTTAAAGCTCACCGTAGACTCCGATAATCAGCAATCTACCAAATATGATTATGGCATGTCTGATAACCCTTACCGATATCTGCATCGAGAAAATGTTACAGAAGTACAATACGAGTACAAAAACTCGAGTACCCAGTAGCATCATAGGCCAACCGACTAAAGTAAAATAAAATAATAAGATGGAGAAGAAAGTAAAAAAGGTCCATAAGAGAAAATAAGCAATTAAAAACTAACTACATTGACAGAGATGGAAATAGGAAAAGATGCTAACTAGTAATATCAGAAAGGTAGGTACAGAATAAAAGCAAGTAACCTTTGCATGACCCTCACTTCATGCACCAGCAAAATTTAGGTTTATGAGTATTTTTAATTGTATTTTACAATTACAAAATTCTCAACTTAAGTAGGGCTAGAAAAATTTGTTTGTTTGATAGGATAGGAGTATTTATCTATCGTAGTACTGAAAGTACTCGTAGGGAGGGAGCGTAGCTGAGCTCCAACTGAGTTTTTTAGTACTAAAATGATAGTCGAAGGTAATTGCAAGTACTAAAGATAAATATAAATAAAGTAAAGATTTAATATACCGAAATGGCAGCCCCATAAAACCACTGAATACAAATAGAAAGAAAGAAAAAAAAACCTACCGGACACCTCATCCCGCCGGTAGGTATAATCAACACAACTAAGAACTTATCGTGACTCCCCGCTTAAGCTCGAAAAGTACAAAAAATGTGTATAGAATGAATCAATGGTGGGGAGAAAAGTAAACTAGGAAATAAAAATCTAAAACTAGGAGGTTGCGGCTTATAATCAAATGCTAAGGACCATGCCCCAAAGGCCCGCCCCTCAATATAAATAATAATGGCCATGCCATAGGAGTTTTGCACCTCAATATCAACAATGGGGGTTGTGCCCCAGATGTTCGTGCCTCAATATCAACAGTGGGGGTCATGCCCCATATGTCCGTGCCTCAATATCAATAATGGAGGCCATGCCCCGGAGGTCCGCACCTTAATATCAATATTGGGGGTCGTGCCCCAAAGTTCTTCTCCTTAATATCAATAGTGGGGGTCAAGCCCTAGAAGTCCTCTCCTCAATATCAATAGTAGAGGTTGCACCCGAGGAGGTCTGCACCTTAACATCAATCTATATTGGGGTTGTGCCCCCCTCTCACTTCCCTAAGATATAACCCCATGACTATCAAAGCTTTATTTCGATTATATTCTGAAAATAGCTCCATACACCAGTTGGTCGTCTCATAGGTATACATCTATGTAATACAAACCTGTTCATTTTATTAAGCATGTAAAGCTTTCTAGTTTTAGTTAATCCTGAGAACACTCCATTTACCATAACCCAGGGTCACACCCGTGCTTGTCCCATTAGAGAGAAATACCTAAAATTCATGAACACAACACCACAGTAATAATAAAATAAAAACGCACTATGATCGGCCAGAGGCCACCAGCTAAGAACTCATCTCACTCACCAAGTCATATCTTGGACCAACACAGCCACTAGGGTCCGTGGCCGCCCGCAATAAGGTCGGTACTTCCACGCATAATCCAACACCCTCTGTCCCTTCACAGGACCCCTAAAAGCAAGTAAATAGGAGAAAAAGCAATAAAATAAGACTTCAAATCTAATAACCAATCCACACAACTAGACATATCACACGAGCATTCTATAATAGACCAGTCTAAAGAAAAGTAAGCTTAGCCTACCTGGGTAGTGGCGAGATTCCTTGAAAAGTGCACAAATACTGGCTCAAAGCATTAAACACACCTAAATATGCTCGAAACTAGAAATTGAAGAAAAATAACCCTGTATTGATAATCAACCTACAAGCTGTCCCACTATGCAATAAGAAAAGAAATTCCACTAAGGTTCATACCCAAGAACCATTCCTCTATTAAAGCTTCTCATGAGCTTAAAAGAAAGAAGAAGGGAAGAGAAACTTACCTAAAAATGAGTAAGTAGGCTAGCAACCCGCCGCACGAAGTCACCACGACAATACACTAATCTGAGAAGTTAAAATGGTGAAGTTGGAGTCAAGAAATCGTGATTATAAATGATAGAAGTGACTGAATTTTTTAGGTATGCTTGTTATATAACTTGTCATTCTATAGAGAGTTCGCATCGACCTAGAATGATTGCATCATAGGACCCCGTCCCAAACCAGCACGATTGCGGTGTTACAAGCGCGATTGCGCTAAATCACAAAAATCCTAACCCATCTCGATCACGTAACCCCGATCGCAATAACTCTAAAGGAGGAAAAGGACAACACATCGTGATCGCATTATAGTAGACATGATCGCATGGAAGGAATAAAATAAGATTTACAGAGATCATGGCATAGAAGCGTGATCGCGCTAAACACCTGGATTTGCTAATTTTTCTGCATCAACTCTATTTTCTAAAAATGGACTAGAATTGAAATTGAATCCAACAACAACAAACCAAATATGTGTCTTGCATGAACACACATTCTGGAATTGATCAATCGACGAAACCACCATAGAGGTAATTTGAGCAAAATGGATCCCCAGACCACAAGGCCAATTTTCTTTCCATAATTACCCTCAAAATAAGCCTAGACACTTCCGAAAGTGTGGCATGACCCAAGAAGCCCAAAATCAGTTTTCTAGGATAATAAAAGAATCAAAATTCAAATCCAATGCTCTGGTAACCAAATCCCACCCAGGCTTCGAAATGAACCTTGGCGTAACTGAATTCCCATAAAAAAGGTCAAACTCAAAACGAAAATTCGAAAACATGAACTAAAGGTCAAACTAGACCAAAGTCAGTGTTCTGTAGCTAATGAAATTGTCGGAATCTAATTGTAAGAGCGTTTACTAAGAATTAACTCTCAAGTTCTACTAATTCAGGGTTAAGCCTTTAAAATAGGAAAACTGAGATAACAGGCTAAAGAACTTTAAGGGAACCAAACTAACGATCCCAGCAAGTCATAAATGACTTGGGGAACCTAACAAAAATCTCTAAACACTAAAGAAACTAAAAGTAAATTAATTAACTACGAGGGTCATTACAACATCCACTATAAAACAGCATATTTTTCCTCGAAAGTCAAGGAAAGTATAGTACCTGAAGGTTCAAACAGATGTGGATACTGGCCTCGCATATCATACTCTATCTCCCTAGTAGCCTCATCGACTTGTCAATGCGCCAAATGAACCTTCACAACCAGAATATCTCTGGATCTGAGTCGCCTCATATCCTTATCTATAATAGCCTCGGGCACCTCAACATAAGTCAACCTGTCATATATCTGTAGAGACTCTCGGCAAAGCACATGAGATGGGTAAGGAACATACTAGCAAAGCATAGATACATGATACCAAATGGTCAACAACTAACTCTGGAGGTAAGGTAAGCCTATAAGCAACATATCTAAACCTTTACGTGATCTCATAAGGCCTACTAAACCTAGGGCCAAGCTTACCCCACCTATAAAACTGCATAACACCCTTCACAGGAGACACCAAGAGAAGGACCATATCACCAACACTAAATTTTAGGGGCCGAATTCTATGATCCAGATAGTACTTATGTCTGCTCTGCATTGTCCGTAGCCTATCCTGAATAATTCAGAGCCTTTCCACATTATCACAAAACAAATGCAAAGTCTAGGGTTAAATCTCTCTATCACAAAACCGACAAATAGGTGATCTACAAAACCTCAAAAGGCACCATCTGAATGTTGAAATGATAACTCTTATTATACAAAAACTCTACTAAAGACAAATATCTATCCCATTTACAACCAAAATAAAAATCACAGGCCCACAACATATCTTGAAGTATATGAATAGTTCTGTCAGATTGCCCATTAGTACGGGGATGAAATGTTTTTCTCAAGGCGACCTCTTTACCCATCTCTCTGTGCACCAACCTCTAAAGCTGCAAGGTAAACTGTGGTATCGATTAGATATAATGGAACCTTGCGAACATATACCTCAACTAGTCTCTTTGTACCCCAAGATGAGTGTGTCGGCAGGAAGTGAGCTGACTTGGTCAATCGATCGTGATGACCCATATACAATGGTAGCTATTAGATGTGCGGGGGAGTCCTAAAACTAAGTACATAGTGATCTACTCCCACTTCTACTCAAGAATAGGGAGTCTCTGAAGCTTACTGCCCAGCCTCTGATGCTTAAACCTTATGTGCTAACAATTCAAACACCAAGACACAAAGGAAGCTATAGCTCTCCTCATACACCGCTATGATTAATGTTTCTTCAAATCAAAGTATATCCTTCTGATACCCAAATGGATAGAATATCTGGAGCAATAAGACTCACATAACAGAGTCTGAATCAAGTCACCAACTCTCAGAACCGCCATACATCCATGAAAACATACCACACCATCAAAATCTATCATGGCCCAACTAAAATCACCCCTCAAAACCATCTCTCTCATATGAACTAGATAGGGATCTTTGTATTGGTATTGCTAAATTTGATCAAATTACGACGACCTAGCCTCAACATGGGACACAATCCTCTTTAATGCTAAACATTCAATATACAAAACATATTTTCCAAGAACTGAATGTCCCTAGCCAATGGCCTCTTAGAAGTGCAAATAGTAGGATACCCATACCCACTGCCTTACATCTCAAGGTATCTACAACCACATTAGTCTTTCATGGATTATACAAATACTCAAATCATAGTCCTTCAGGAGCTCACTCATCTCCACTGATCAGGTTAAGCTTCCTTTGACTTAGGATATACTTCAAGATGCTTTGATCAGTAAAAATCTCATAATGGAAACCATATAGACAATACCTCCAGATCTAAAGCGCAAAGACCACCGTCACCAATCTAAGACGTGGATGGGTACTTGAGCTCATGATCTTTCTGGTGCCTCAACACATAAGTTATAACATGACCCTACTGCATCAGAACACAACCGAACCCAATCTTTAAGCATTACAATACACTATATAGGGATGGCCCTCAACAAATAAGGTAAGAATTGGGGTGGTAGTCACCAACTCCTTTATCCTCAGAAAGCTAGTCTAACACTTAACTGACCACCGAAAGGGAACATCCTTTCGCGTCAGTCTAGTAAAAGGAGTGAAGATAGATGAAAACTCTGAACCAAGTGACAATAGTACCCAGCTAACCCAAGGAAAATGAGAATCTCTATGAGAGTAGTAAGTCGAGGCTAGGAACATACAGCGGCCACCTTGGATGGATCAACACTAATGCCAACACCTAATAATGTATGGCCTATAAATAAAATAGACTCAAGCCAAAACTCAGACTTTGAGAACTTGGTGTAGAGCCTGCTCAGTCCTAAAAGTCTGTAGTACTACCCTCAGTTTCTCTTCTTTCTCCACTATACTCCACGAGTAAACCAGCATATCATCGATAAACATAATCAAAAAAGAGTCTAAATAGGGCCTGAACACTCAAGTTATCAAACCCATATAGAATCTAAGGGCATAGTTAGCCCAAATAACATCACTGAAACTCATAATACCCATATCTCATGCGAAAAGCTCTCTTGGGGACATCTTCAGCCTAAATCCTTAATTGATGGCAGCCGAATGTCAAATCAATCTTAAGAACATTATGGCAACGTGTAGATGGTAAAATAAGTCATTATTACGTGGAAGGTGATAGTTATTATTAACATTTACCTTATTCAGCTGCCTATAATGAATACATATCCACATCAACCCATCTTTTTTCTTCACAAAAAACATTAGGGCACCCAATGGTGACACGATAGGACAAATAAAACCTCTGTCAATAAAATCCTGTAGATGAACATTCAACTATTGAAAATCTTCTAGGGTCCTATGGTAAGGGGAGATAGAAATGGGACTAGTGCCCGACTTGGTCTCATTAGAAAAAGTGATATCATGCTCAGGTGGAAGGCCGGGTAAATTACCAGGGAATGCATACATAAACTTACCAACTACTGGCATAGAGTCAAGGGAGGGAGAATCAATACTAAAACCTATAACATGGGATAAGTTAGCATGAAAACCTCGGGTAATGAGCCTACAGTCTTGACAATAATAAATAACCCAAATTGAGGAACAACTAGCAGGGTTGCACCAATCTATTATGGAACAAGGAGAATGGAAAAGGTCAATATCTTGGAATAGAAATCTATGACTGCAAGATAAGGGGATAACTAATCCATGACCAACATCACGTCAAAATCCAACATATGTAACTCAATCAAATTGGCCGAGTTTCATAACCCTACATAGACACAAGACATAACCAATATACTCGATTTACCACTAGGGTCGCACCCAAGGGGGTAGACACACTCAAAGGATTAGATAATAACTCACTAGAAACACCCAATGGAATGGAAAATAAATAGATGAATAAGATAATGTGGATCCAGGATCAAATAAAGTCAAGGTTGAGTATCCACAAACAAGTAACATACCGGTGACACCTACATCTGAGGACTTATCCTCAGCTCGAATAGGAATAACATAGAGATGACAGTGGCCCCCACCATCCTGTGGCTCACCACCTCTACCTCATACTCCTCCTCCCCGACATCCTACTCTAGTTCCTCGAGTGGATGGTTTTCCACCTCAAGCTAGTGGCACTACCTAAAGTCATTGGGCAAACAATATTGTGTTTTGAGTGGCCCTTTGCCAGGGGCAATCTCTAGAAAAGTGGCCCCTATTTCCATAATCAAATAAACCCTCTACAAAATTATCTTTGGTAACCCTAGAGAGGTCTCTATCATAGTAACCTGCCCCATCAAGCTTGAAAAAACCACCCTCGTCTCTAGCCTAACTATAGGGACCCTCAATATAGCCTCGTGAACCTAAAACTGGGCCCTTGATAGGATGGCTACTCAATCCCTTATTGTATTTCTCTAATGAAACCTAGTACTTTCTGTTGGCCTGACCTCCCCACCAAAATCACAGCCTCTGGACCTAGACCCCAAACGACTACCCTAGTAGCACTGTCTCTTCTCGCTGCCTCCTTGGGCCTAGTAAGTTAGAGCCTCCATGCTGCTGCATGATCAACATCATATAAAAAAAACCTCTATAATACAAAATCCAGTCAAGTTAACTTTGCGGGTCTAAACTCAACCTATATGCAAAGCAGAGAATCCACTCCTCCTCAATAGGTAAAAAATCCCAGTGTTTCTAAAAAGATCAATAAATCGAGCCTTGCACTCCTAATCTTTTATAGCTCCCTATTGTAAGTCTAAAAAATGAGCCTGCAATGCCTCTCGTATGCTTCTAGGAATGTACTAGGCTATGAAGGCCTCTCAAAAATTTCCCCAACTCAATGAGGCTGAACCTGGTGGTCTACAATCTATGAACACTCACCTCAAATAACTAGAGGCACCCTTAAGAAAGTAAGAAGTAAAGTCAGCCCCGTGCATCTCCAATAACTCTAAAGTCCTCAGACACTCCTCACAAATAGGTTTAAACTTGTGGGGATCTTGGTACTGTTCTCTAAAGAACATATAGGGGGTAGTCTACAAAAAGTGGTCTAATATCTGCCTCGCATCATAAGTTGGTAAAGTAGGGGATGGTTCTTGAATAAATATAGTAACGATCTGAGATATACTAGCAAAGCGATGTTACTAGGGTTGTATATACTGGGGAGGCGGTGCACCTTGTACCCTTCCCTGAGCAGACTAGTGTGGCCTATTTGTTGATGCCCTATCGAGCATCAACAACATCTGCTATAAGAAATCTCTAATTGCTGCAGGCAGTGGCTAGCAGACCGGGGTGGGAGTGCAGGAGCTGCCAATATTTGTATAGTTTCTTGAGTAATAAAAATTTGTAGGGCATCCCCTATTACCCCCTCTTGACCTACTGGAGAGGGTCTCGATCTATGGATTAAGCTTGGGTGAGCATCATCTACAAAAGAGTGAAGACAATGTGAGTTTTTAATAAACGGTATCAGTATAAACACATGAAAAGAATCAAGAGATGAAAGCTTTCATAAGGTACACCATAGCCTCCCAAAGATTGGATAAGGATGCCAACGCACTGATCTACAGGACTCTACGAGGTACTAGCTCTAATGCCAAAGAGACCGGTAAACCTAGGCTCTAATACAGCTCTATCACAACTCAAATGTCGGATCATGATGGTGTCTACAAATCTCTCATATACGATCCTATCCTTATATCTTGGGTCTACACTCAGTGGGCCACAAATGCTCAATGGAAATAACAAACAAGTAATAAATAACTGAAGAAGCTAGCAACATAAAGCAGAAATAAATATATACAACCCAAACCCAAACCCAAAACCCAGTGTCAATGACAAAGCAACCAAACAGAGTATCCAAAAGATAAATCTATACAAGTACAAACTTATATAAAGTAGTATTACAAAAGGCTTTCCATGAAATAAAATAAAGCAGTCTACAAGGCTTGGAAGAGATGATCATCTTGAACGTCAAAGCTCACTATAGTCTTTGAAGATCAACAATCTACCCAGCACTGACATGTCATCTCTAATAACCCCTACTGGTATCCGCTCCACAAAAATGAAACAAAAGTGCAGTATGACTACCAAATATGGATACCTAGTATGAATTGTAGTCTTATTGGGCTACAATAAAATACAAATGATGAGATGTCGAGGAAAGTAAAATAGGGTAATAGTGAAAGTAAGCAATATAAAACTAACTACAAAGGAAGAGATGGAAATAAGAACAGATGCTAACTAGTAATATCATAAAGGTAGGTACAGAATCTAATCTAGTAAGCCTATGCACGACAATCACATTTAAGTATATATCTATCGCCTAGTAATGAAAGGAGTCATAAAAATGTACCTGAACTCTAACTGAGCATACTAATACTGAAATAACATGACCCAAATTGCCCCCATAAGACTATCGAGTACAAACAAAAAGGAAGCAAACAAAAACTACTTGATGCCTCATCAGTCGGTAGGTACAATCAACACAACCAAGAACTCACCGTGACTCCCCTTATGCTCGGTAAGTACAGATAATTTGAATAGAATGAATACATGGGGGTGAGAAAAGTAAACTAGTACATAACTATTTGTTACTAGGAGGCCACGCCTTATAATAAAATGGTATGGACCGTATTTCAAAGGTCTGTGCCTCAATATCAATAATAGGGTCGTGCTTTCAAACAAATACCGAGGGCAGTTATCCAGAGGTTCAAATCTCAGTTTCAATAGTGGGGGCCATACCTTTGAGGTTCACGCCTCCATATCAATAGTGGTGGTTGTGCCCTAGAAGTCTGAACTCAAATAAATAATGGGGTCACTCCCCAGATATCCACACCTCAATATCAATAGTAGGGGATATGGCCCAAGAGATCCCCTCCTCAACATCAATCTATATAGGGCCTGCGCCAATCAGTGCACAAGATATAATCCCGTGATAGTCAAAGATTTATTCCGATTATGTTTTAAAAATAACACCATACCACCAAGTGGTTGTGGCATAGGCGTACATATATATGATAAAACTCCATTTAGTTTAATAAGCTAGTAAATCTTTCCGGTGTAACTTAAACCCAAGAAAACTCCCTTTACCATAGCCCCCAGCCAAGCTCATACTTTTTGTATCAGAGATCAATATCTAAAATGCATGAATGAAGTACCACAATATTAACAAAACATATATCGCACTAGGATCGCTGTCAAAAGACACCAGCTAAGAACTCATCTCACTCACCAAGTCATATCATGGCCCAACACATCCAGTAGGGACCAAGGCCACCCACGAAAAGGTTGAGACATCATGCATAATCCAATATCCTCTACGTCCCTCTATAGGACCCCCGAATGCAAGTAAGCACAAGAAAAAGAAAAAAATAGGTCTTCTGACTTAATAACCATCCCACATAACTAGCCACACAATACGAGTATTCTACAATAGACCAATATAAAGAAAAGCAAGCACGGCCTACTTGGGCACCGACTAGATTCCTTGAAAAGAGCACAACACCATCCTGAAACTCCAAGCACACCCGAATCCTCTTGAAACTGGAAAATCAAAGGAAAAATGCACATTATGATAGTTAACCTACCAGTAGTTCTGATACACAACAAGACGAGAAATTACACTAAGTTTCAAACCCCAAGAACCATTCCTCCATTAAATCATCACATGAGCTTAGAAGGAAGAACAAGGGAAGAGAAACTTACCTAATAATAAGGAATTAGTCTAGAAATCATCACACGAAGTCCCTATGATAATTCCCTAAGCCTAGAAGTGAAAATGGTGAAGTTGGAGCCATGAAATCATGAATATAAATGAGAAAAGTGACTGAAATTTCAAGGTATGTGTCACGACCCAATTTCTCGGATCATGATGGACCTACTATACCACCAGTAGGAGAACCAAACCCCGTAGTCCGTAGCTGAAGCGGAGGACTACTACAATTCATGCGAAAGAATACGAAAAGAAATGGTAAATAAAATAAGGAATTACGGAATACACCCAAGACCCGATGTCAATGTCAAATGAACCACTAATATAGATCAACAAGGATGGAAAATATACAATATC